>JAYKKT010000021.1:2512500-2597500 GCA_036023115.1 Brasenia schreberi | reverse complement strand
TGGATGAACTCATCGTGAATGTCGGTGGAAAAAACAGTTCTAGAGGGTAATTTCACGTCTATTCTTTGAAGGGCATCTGTTGGAAAGGGTATCAATCCCTTTCCGAACTCAGTATCTTCGTAGATGAGGGCGACTTCTCCCCATCGGTAAGCTTTAACAAGATCGACAATGGCGCCCACTTGATATAAATCGCTTTGTGCAGTCCGAACAAAGTAAGGATTTTTTGCTAATGATAGAGAAGGACTCGTTGCAGTGAAGGACAGGATGGGAACATGAGATTTGTCGCCCAAGTTGGCTATAAATTCCGCGTCACCGGAACTTCGAGGACCAAGAATGGCTTCAACTTCAACGTTATTCAAAAGATCAAGTGCTACCAAGAAGAGTAAATCACAATTAGCTAAAACAATTCCCCCGATTCTCACTAAAACAAAACAAGCACTTAGCCTGTGATACAGTTAGATAATCGCTGACATGACTTTCTCTTGCTGTCTTGATGAGCACGTTGATAGCTTAGTCGTCCAACAAACAAATATGTTCTCATTCTCTCCTGTTCACAGGTAATGGTCGTTTAAATAATTCTATTTTGTTTTACTGTCTCATTATTCCAATTTACTAATTTGCAACGACGGTGATTTCTTTTTTGTTGAAATAAAGATTACCTACGTAGCTAGTAGATTGGTTATTGATCTCTTTTTTCTGTTTGAGATACTGTTGGTCGTCTTGTACACTTTTATCCACCTTTTGGTTTTGACATGTATCAACCAATTCACTTGGTTTTCTCACAAAAAATCAGTACCATGCGACCGAAAATTCATCGATATTTGGATTAATAGTTTAAAAATATAAGATAGGATTTCTTCTTGCTTTCCATCATGATTTAAGTTTCTTTGGGTGGTCCCTTTTGCAGAATCTGGAATAGATGTGAAGAGAACAGCTCGAAATAAGAAAATAGTTGATATACCTGCAGATGCTGCTTTGACGTTGTCATTTTGATAGTGGCGCCTATGGAGAACCAGCTTTTTGGTATGAGCATGGCGGGCGTAGAAATCCTCGATGGCCATCTCGATGCACGAATTGCTAATCTTTCCATCCAACGTGCTGAAATCCAGAACCAATCCGACGTTCACTTGTGTTGCAGATTTGTTGGCACTCCATGAGGAGCAGCAGCAAACACAAAACCAGCACAGAAGTATGAGTTTCAAGGTGATGGCTTTCATCTGGTGCTACACTTTCTCTTTGTCAAAATAGCCCGCCGGCTATCTCTCTGAGGCGTCTGTGTATTAAATATTGCCGCAAAACCGGGTCGCAACTAAACCGTTAAAAAGTCTCCGATGTTTTCCAATGGATTCCTGAAGTTGTGCAGCGCGCTGACTAAAATTCTTTCGTATGACTTTAAATGCTCGAGAACATCCAAAAGCACCAAGGTGGGCCACTTAGCAGGGCTCCTGTTAGTGGCGTGCTGGAGAAGCCTGAATCCGATCCAGGGGAGGTTCGGTGCTGGTGTTTACATTTTGGAGTCTCGGCCCTGTCTGTGTGTAGTTCGGTTCTCTGGGTAAAGAAGGACCATCTGTTCTATACCTGTAGTCTCGGTTCTACGAAAACCTGAAACTACAACCTAATCAGTCCCTCTTCAGTTTCGGTTCTGGTTCCAGTCTCAAATATAGTTTTATTTCCTGATCAGGTTTTACTAAAAATACAAAATATGTTAAATTTTTAAACATTAATAAAAAGGGCCTTTGAACCACCTATTTCAGTTCTCATTAGGCTCTCTTCTAGGTGGAATCAAAACCGAATCATGGGGTTCTTGGTTCTGAACCGTGGTTCAGTTCTCGTTTTGGTTTCAGTTCTCGTCAGTTTCAAGGCCAGTTCTCGTCAGTACCAGATCAACCCGCGGGAGTGGGTTGGAACCGGACAGGTTTATCTTTATGTTGATAATAGATAATTTGGTACTTTCTGTATGCCGTATTCAGGCAGATCTCACCCGTTCACAGCCGTAGAGATCGAAATGATGTCACCTTTGGCATGCTACAGACTTGTTATGCCGAACAAAATCTTTTGATGAAGATGCGTGGGCCTTATAGCGGAAAGCTTTAATGTTCAATGTTGATCTCATCTCCACGACAGAAGTTACAGGTCAAAACTTGAAGGAATTCCAGTATTTCTATGACTTACGATTAACTTGACTTGGACCCATCTCATTAATTTCCATTAAGTTGCATTAATTTACTAAGTTACAGGTCAAAATCTTTCTGTAAGCACGATGCCTTTCTCTCTCCTTATATGTTGCTTAGTCAAAGTTCAAAGACTCTCGTTTCACATACCGTTAAAAAGAATATCTGCATTGTTAATATGAACGAATGAATTGCAAATTTAACGTTCGTATATTTGATGATAATCTATATAAAATTGTGCTAAAATTCTTTACTGTATATTTAAGAAAATTATGAGTAAGCTCTTTGGTGTCGATTGTCACATATGTCTAAAGATTGGAAGTAGAAAAAATGAAGATGTTGAGATGGAAGTATGTCCATTGTTAAGGATGAATCCACACTTCTTGTAAGATAAAATGCACGACACACACTTAAGGTGATTGAAACATTAGCATAGGTAGAGTTCATGTAAGAAGACACGAGAAATTGAATAATGATTACCCTGAAAGAGCTTGGAAGGCTCAAAAGTTTTGGAAAGAAACAATAATGCATGCTTTTGGTTTTGGATGCATTTGCTAATATGACACAAGATAGAGAACAATGACAACTAAGACTCGATTTAACCGACCTGAACGTCGAGTAAGGCGTGTTTTCGGTATTGATTGCATTATGTAATTGGATTTGTAATGTATGCTATAACACCTAAAGTTTTTATTAGTGAGAACTTGTTGGTTATTGAAAATCCTTTTGGTTGTCTGATATTTAATCAATGCGCTCTTCCGACTTGAATACTTCATACGACTCACCAAAACCATCTTTTGTTCATCTCTACCTACACTATTGGTAAACGGTTTCAGGAAATCGGCCTACCACAAGAAAACCATAATTCGTCGATCCAGTTTGGTTTGCTTGGTATTATACCAGATCCAGAACTTGAACTTATTCGGCCTACCACAAGAAAACCATATCCAGACCCTACATACAACTATAAACCATGCCCAGAAAAGTGATAGTTGAGTATGTGTGTTGTGGAGAGAGGGACCAAAATGGTTTTATGATGAAGCTTTGCCGATTTAGATTCGGTTGGGAGGAAAAAGAGGAGTACGCTTTGTAACGCTTAAGCGTTACTGCACAGACTGTGCAGTAATGCCCGAGCTTTACTGCATAGGTTGTGCAGTAACGACCATTTCTAAGATATGAAGGGCCTTTAAAAAGGTCCCTTCATACTGTCTTCTCCAGAGAATTGGGACAGCCTTAAACTAGCCGGAAAATAGGAGGAGTCGGTCGGAATCCGGTGAGTTCAATTTTTTTTCCAGATTTTCGTTTTTTTTCCTGATTTTGATGAAAAACTTGTTGAAAATCATCGTTTTGGACTTTGATTAAAGGTTTGAGGTAGAACTAAGCGTTTTTGTGGGGTAGGTAGGCAATGGCGTCGATTTGGCCAGAAAACGGTTGTTATTCGTCGGAAACCGACGATGATGCCAGAAAAAAAAAAATTGGGTATGTCCCTCATTTCCGTGTCGTGTCGTATCTGAATTGTCATAAACTGACACTGGTTCGTGTCGTGTCCTCGTGTCACGTGTTAAGAACCAGTTCTGTGTCAAAATAGGTTTTGTGTCGGAAACGGGTCCAGTTTAGGTCGTGTCTTGAAATTGGTTTCTGGATTAAGAATAAGACCTGTGTCAGTAGTTAAAGGTTCTCTATTGATACAATGACACAAGCTACCTATTGTGTCACTCATTCGGATCAGATATGAAATTGGGTATCGATTTGGATCTCGGATAGCTTAAACGGATCCAAATTGGGGTTTGGGTTTCGATTCGAATATAGTTGTTTCGTTAGACTTATAGTTAAATAAATTTTAATGTTTTAATTATTTGTAATTGTTTAGAGATTAAAATTGAAGGATTTGGTGGTGATAAGAGTGGCCCATCAGCTTGGGGACTGAATCTTAGCGCTTATTCAGGTAGGGGGTTATGCATTCTTTTACAGAACCATGATAGAAGTGATTTTACTATTTTAGATAGATTTAAATATGCATGATTGATAACTATTTTATTGATGTTTGTGAAATGTTATTCGCAATTATGAGTTATTTGATGTGCTTTTCAAATAAAACATGTTTATGACACTGTTTGATAAATAGCATGTTTTGATATGCATGTGTTGTATGAACATGGTATTTAAATGTTGTTTAAATATTGTGTGGATATGAGTTTGATTTTGGATATTCGTAGATCTGGATATGATTTGTGAATGTGATGAACTATAATTGGTTTTAGAAATGTAATGATGTGTGAATATACGAGCCATACTTGTGTGGTTTATGTGGGGTCTCTAGAGACTTACAAGTCCCTCAGGCGATCCGGCTTGGGGCGAATACAGGGTGTGTTCCCGGGCACTCTGCCGTGAGAGTCGGCGTGGTTACCGTCGTGGACGGGGTTATCGAGGTCACGTTAGGGAGGGCCGGATGACTCCCGTGGCCTTTGGGACAGACACAGTATGGGTTGTAATTATCGAAACTAATGATGTGTGTGCGTGTGTGTGAGTGTATGCGTATGAATTTGAGATCATGATTTAAAGGTAAATGTGCTTTACTATGAAATGGTTGCGAACTATGCATGCTTTTAGTATATTTTCTGTTTAAAGATGCTTAACCTCCTTACTGAGCTATGTATAGGAGCTCACCCTATTGTTTTACAGCTCATCCTAAAGCTAGCACTTCGAAGGCACACGGAGCAGAGTAGGAGTTTGATAGTGCAACATTTTTATTTTAGATGGTATGATAAGTGTTGAATAATTTAGAAAGTCTTTTATTCGTGGTTATTGTTAGGTGAGCCCCGCACCATTTTGGACGTGTTGTTTAGAACTTCGATATTAACATTTATTTCAGTTAGATATTTCTTCAGTTTGAATTAAATTGGTATTGTATTTGTTTAATGCTCACCATCACGCCCGTACGAGAAGCGGCCACGTGGCATCGGCTCGGGCCGGGTCGTGGTCGCGACCCGTACGGGTGTGACACGCTTAGTCACTGTGAAGAGGACGTAGACGGGGCCAACTAATACCTACACACAAAAAGAAGAGAAGCAAGAACCGTGGCGGTTTTGAGAGCAAAAAAGACTGTGTCGGTGTGTGTGAGCGCGAGTGTATGTGTAACATTTCAATTGTTTCAATTTATATGCTGGACTTAAAATCCTGATAGAGATACAAAATGTCATATCTAAATGATGTGGGATGCCTACAAAAGCTCGGACAATGTCATTTCCAGAAGAAATTGCTCTTAAGCACCGACCGCAATCTATTGCTTATTCATTAATTCCTCCAATTCAGTGCATAAGAACAAAAGCCTGTACAATGTCATTTCTAAACGCAATTGATCAGCAACATCTAATTCTGCTGCTTATGCATTGATTTCCTCCAATTCAAGTTCATAGTTCCATGGAGAGCCCTATACTATCTCCAATTATCGCAAATAAGAGGAAGAAGAGCACAGTTTACTTAAAGGATTTGCACAGACATCTTTACCTTTCATACCAAAACGTTAGTCTACAAAAACCCTCTTAAGTAGCTCAATTTGTCCCCTGCTGCCATCATCTTCCTCCATAGTTTCTTCAATACCCAACTCTGGATTGCTTTTGGGAGATTCTTCATCTCTCTGCCATGCAATTCGTTCTCTCTCACCACCATATTATTAAAGGCGTTGCAATTCGTGTTCTTGCTATAAAAATGTCTAGCAATGGACGTCACTTTGTGCCATAGATTTCCATTTCCCTCGCCATGGGAGTTGCTTGATTTCATATAATCAAGCAAGAAAGAAAACAAGCATGCAGCAAGAGCAATAAAAGAGGTCATTCCTGTAAAGACGAAGAGGCCCCATAAGCTAGAGAGCGACAAGCTATTGGAGTTCTCGACTTTTGCAGTCTTCAAGCAAGAGATCTTATTCTCAAACCAATATTTCTCAATGGCTAGCATTCTGTCTCCCTCTGTAACGTTCATCAATGCTCTCGAAAAATCAGCAACCAGTTGGGATCTTCTGGGCTACATGCAAATGAAGATTTCCTTGAGAGAGAGAGAGAATAGCCAAAGGTCACTCTAATGTATGGACCATGAGTAAGTTCAGTCGTATGAAAGAGAAAGCAGGTCTTGCCACCAAAACCAGACATATTTGAGGGTAACAAAAGGCGGAATTCAACAGTATAAAAATATGATTAAACCATTGGTGAAATAGAGAGAAGATAAATTAAATAAAAAACATACTTTGAGGGAGAAGGGAGAATCGGCCTCCCCACCTCCACTAGAGGCTTTCAATAAACTCAAACACGCGCACACACACACACAAAGACTGAGAGACTCACAAAGCCAAATCCCTCAGTTCTGAAGGTAGGGCCAACCATGGCAAATCCAGAGCAATACCTAGACAGAAACAACTTGAGATACGGTATCTCCTCGAACATAGCAGCAACTCCACCATTTTTGCTCCCTGCAGTGAGAGCACCGACGTAATCTTCAACTCTACCGTAAGCTTTGAGCTTTGATTCATCAACATGCAATCGTTTTAACAGGCCCAATACAAGAGGGCCTGTGGGATAACCAATAAAACCTCCTCTTCTTATTAGAGTCTGGATATCTGTCACCGTCGGTTGAAGCTGTTGAACGGTAAGGATGGAAGACATGCTTGCCGTGTAGCTTGACGTCAAAATTAACACCACAAAAACCCACACGATGATCACAAACCGAGTCAGATTGCTTTCAACTTTTTCCTCTGCATGAATACAACGAGCATGAAATTATATCAGCATTGGACAGTACGCAGAAACTTTTATACAACAACAAAATATGTTTAAAAATCATTCTGAATAGCATGAAATAAGAGGTGTTAGCAATGGTAGCTTCTGTCACAGGCAGTTTGCTGCTCTTGAAAGTCTTGCTACTTATAGCGATTAGCTAAGACAGTTCAATACTTTCATATAGTTTCTGTATGTTGGAAACCACATATACGTGTTCCAATAGTCTCTAATTTCAGCTTTCCTTAAATATTTAGGTATTGTTTTCACAAGAGATCAAATACAAGATGATAAGTGGGTTAACCTTCCTTGATTGGATGATGGAAGACCTGATCGAGATAAGACATAGAGCGAGAGAAACACGTTTGGATATTTGAAGAGGCAATTAGATGCATGGATCTCGGGCAAGAAGTGCTTCTATAAAGAGGGTGTAAAAAATGTTGAAGTACATGTAAAATATATGATCTTGCCTCACTACTGAGAATACGTGGCTTAGCCTACTCATTTTCAAAGAAGGGTTGAATTTGTTTGGGTTTGGTTGATAAAGAGATGAAGAGTTTTATGAATCATAAAGAAGGTTACGAAAGTCCTCCCATTTCTTTTACTGATGAGAAAATCACAGTAAATTCACGTGGCTCAATCCTTTCACCGACTCTCATTAGTCAAGGCAACTTCACAGGAGCTCATTTTTTATACTGAGATGAGATTAAAGATTCGCTCTTTTTTTATTAATTCAGTCAGCTTCAGCCAATCTTCTAATGTCTATAAAAAAAAAGGTATGCTTCTAATAAATGCATAAGATAGTTGCGCATCCATATTTTCGGATTAAGTAATATTGGCTTATCTGGATAAGGCCACCCCGATGATTTTAGCGGCTGCTAGGGAAGATAGGTAATGCCGACAGCCTTACTGCTGTTCTCTCTTAAACGACAAAGTTGTCTTCTGTGAGGACATTAAAGCAAAACATCAAAAGATGAAATTTCTATTTTATCTCCCTTTAAATAATTTGCAGTGAGACAAATGAGAGAGAGAGAGAGGACATACTGTGGGCAAAGACCATGGTAGAGAAAGCAAAGAAGAAGGTGGAGCCTATGTGTTGTGATGGAGGGCCTCTGAACTCTGGATTGATTCTGTGCTCCAAAATCCAAACTACCAAAGCAGTGAAAATAAAGAAAGCTCCAATAGTCAACCAAAGTTCCATCGTCAAAGGCCTCAAAAATATCAAAGCGTTCTTCCTAGCTCCGGCCGTCAACGGCACAAGCATTGACACTCCAGATTCTGTGTAGGGCAGCGTGAAATCCACGTAGTTCGTCCGATTTTCTTCAATGGTGATATCACCCACCACTGCGTCGAACTTCTGCATTCGAATCATCATTTAAGTCGATTCTGAAGGAATAGACTAAGTTTTCGATAAAATTAAATTCATTATCAGGCTATGATAATAATTATAAATAATTAAGTGAGAGAGAGGTACCCCAAGATAGAGTTGGTGCAGAAGATCAGCGTAATCTCCAGCACTTTTTCCATCATCATCAACAAAAGGAACGAATTCGTAGGGAAGAGCGTAAGGGAGAAGCTCCAACGCAGCCTTGAATACGTCTATCGAATATCCTTCCACCTTTGTCTTGTTATCCACCGGATCAATTTCCACTTTAACGAATTCTGTGAATTTGTGCTTGAGTGGAACACCAACTCTCAGTTTCTTTCCGTCCGTAGGCATAACCCAACCCTTCGAAACCCCCCCACAATCACCTGGCCAAATAACCGACTTAAGACCGCTAGTGGTTTTCTCACTATTTCCATTCTGCAGGTTTGAGAGTCCCGTGGTGGGATTCCAAAATCCAATTTGTCTTTCTCCTTTTCCAATCACATTCACTATCTAAAATGTGGTAGAATTCAACTGCCCATTTTTTAGCTCAAATTCGCCACTTAACCCCTTAAATGTAATCCTTAGTATCTCGTTCATCAGTTTGGGACCATTTAGAGAGATACCCAAGTTCTCAAAATCTAATGAAATCTGTGATCTCGTCCGAGAAGTAAGCTTGCAACTAATGGAAATGTTGCTCCTTTCTATAGCAGTAGCCAATGCCCATATGGTGTCATAAGCCCACAATCCAAACACTCGAAGCTCCCTCGGTGTTTCGACATCGAAAATTCCCGCTGTGAATCTCCTCTTCCCTCTCACTGTGAAATCATCCAACGCCTTGGATTTTGGTATGAAAGTCTTCACTCCTATGACTCCCTTCACTGAAGCAACTGCGGCGGAATCCATGGACTCTATAACATCTCCCATTCCATTGGTGACGATCCAAACATGTCCTTCACTCATCATGCCCAGTTCCTGCACGTAGGAGAAGAGCCGGGTGCCAAGATCAGGCAGCATCCTGGTCTGCATGGACATCAGCTTGTACAGCTCTCCTTTCATGAACAAATTGGTGCACCCATTTGGAATAACAGCTCTGTAGGGCACTTTGGCCTCTATTCTTTGAAGGGAATCTGTTAGATAAGGTATCAAGCCTCTCCCGTATTCTGTATCTTCATGAACTAGCACGACCTCTCTCCATCCATAAGCTTTAACAATGGCTTGTACTGCACCTACTTGAGCCGAGTCCGGATGCGTGGCTCGAACAAAGTAAGGATTTTCGGCTAAATTAGGTAGAGAAGGGCTTGTCGCCCCGAAAGAAATGATGGGGACTTGAGTTTCCTCTCCAAGTTTTGCAATAAACTGTGCCTCTGCGGACCTTATTGGGCAAAAAAACGCTTCGACTCTCACGTTCCTCAACAAATCAACGGCTACACATAACGAAATTATCATCTAATTAATTAAGTTATTACAAAATTAAACAAGTTATGTGCAAATAAAATACATTTATTCATTGGACGCATGTGAATATTCATTTCTCAGGTCCTTATTTCCAAGAGAACTGTTCTCTCACGTGTCGCAGAACTTCAGATAACTATGATTTTCATGATCTGCATATGGATCCTCTTAAAATATTGCTTTGTTTTGTTTTGTTTTTTTCTCTGAGAGAAATAACAAATGCCACTGAGGTTGTGTTTGGATTCATTAGTAGAGAACAAGAATTCTTGATGCGAAGAACTCTCAAGGGTTCATCCTCATCCATATCGTAATAACTGATCTTTTCAATCGAGTTAGGACGTTGAAGCCTAGTTGATATGTTGAATTCTTACCTAAGCAGGTGGGAAACCTAGGCTTAGGCTTGAAGGATTAAAATTCAACTATAGTTATGCTGTTAAAATAAAATCTAAACATGAGATTTTGGTTTAGAAGGTAACTTAGAGCACTAAGTATCTCTTTCCTCAAGTGAAAAACAAGCACTCCTTAGGAGAAGAGAGAAAAGGAAAAAGAATCATACCGGCTGTTGCTGCTCTTATCACATCGTTATGTTGGTAGCTTCTTGTGTGAATGGTATTCTTTTCGTGTGATTCTGCGAGGAGTAGAAATCTTCCAAAGCCATCCATACGCATGAATTAGTAGTTTTGCCCCCCAGTGTGCTCAAATCAATGATGAGACCCACGTCTACTGGTGTTGCAGTCTGGTTGATGCCATATGAAGACCACGTTTGGAGCGACAAGAAGAAAAGAAAGCAATGAAAGTTAGCTCTTTCCATAATGTGGCCGTCTGATTGAGCCCAGATTCAGCCAGCAAAGATGTTTCCAGGTTGATGGTGCATCATAAATACCCCTCGAAGCAAAGATGTTAGGTATTTGGGTGGTAAGTTTCAAAAGAGAAATTTCATGGAAGGGAAACGAACAGCTAGTTTCATCGAAAGAGTCGTTCAATAGGAAAAAGGTCCATAACTTATCGCCGTCCGGATTCGATTCTCACGAGCATCGTGTTGTATAAAATCTCCGTAGAATAGCGACTCTAGGATCAAAGTTTGACATTTTGTGAACATAATTACTGCGAGATATGAACATAAAAAAATTGAAAAAGGAAGAAATGTTGAAACACGTTATCTTTTGAATCTCTTGTAGCACAAAACAGAAGTGCACACCAAACAGGCAGATCTTGCTATCATTTGGGACTATTATTCTACCTTATATTTTACAAGAGGGAATTCTCGCAGATTGACAACTTACCAACCATGTTTGAATACGATGTCCTACGTCGAAGCTGACTCGGTAAGGAGCTTAGCATTCGTCGACTAATGGTCAAAGTCGATGAGTCAACATTCGTTCTCATGTCTCTACGGAGACATGTAGAAAGAGAGAGATAAACACATGTTGGAGCTCACTTACTTTATATATAAAATGAAACTTAATTTATGCAAATGCATCTAAATTCGAATATATTGTTACCGATGAAATGTGAGAAATGACGATGAGCTCACATATTCAAAAAGAGGTGATATTTTCTTTTATTTATTTATTTCATAGTTTGTTTTATTTTTAAATGAGCCCAACTTTTAGAATTAATGGGAGAAAGAGTCGTTGTGGGGACTTGTTATCCAAATTCTCATCCCAATCCCTGTCAAAAATTTCCTTACTCTCTCCATTTTCCACTCTCCGAGGCAGATCCCCATGGAGAGGGGGAGATCTCATCCCCATAAACATCAGTAATGGGAAGGGATAGGCACGAGGTTGGGCCTTTTCCCCACGGTTAATGAGGCGGGTAATGACTGCCTCAAACCTTACTTTCAACCAATAACAAATTTAAAATTAAAGTATATTTAGTTAAAATCTAATAATTGTTAAAGCCAATTCAAATAATTGGAGCATTTTAAAGTTGTAGTTAAATTCTTTGTCAAATTCAAGTATCTCACACACACACATAATTCAGGTCGGGTATGTGTTGGATACTTCTTACGCCATACCCAGTCAGAAATATTCGGGTTTTTCATAGTCACAAACCCAGTCATGCCTGATAATTCCTGCCCCATTTGATCCAGATTAGGTCGGATTCCATGACCAGGAAGGAGAACATTGCCATCCCTAGACCCTTACCAGACATAACAAATACTCTACGGTTCGACGCTGTTGGTAGTCCTTAATCCGAATTATAGAGCTACGACACAATCAAATCCGAACGAACAAAACGTTGAATTGAATCGTACCAGTCTCTACTGGGGGTTATTACTCATTTTTGTACTTGCTGTTTTATTTTCCAATTATTTCTTCAATTGAGAGAAAGAAAGGAAATTCTCTTATCTCATTCGGAAGGATATCATACCCATAACTATCCATGACTGTTTATGTCTCTAGCATGACCACTTAATCAAATGTCCACTCCTCAAGGTCCAAAAAGGATCGACAGTGGGGGATTTGCCCCTAAAAACTGGTGAAATTTTTTATTAGAGAACCCTCGTTCATGTTCTTCAAATCAGAGGTTCGTTTCCAGTCATTCCCCTAGACCAGAGAACCACAGCTCCTTTTGCTGAGTCGATGAGAAATCTCTTGGCATATGCTTGCCCAGAAAATAACAGGTTTCGATCGATTCAAAGTTGGGAGCGAACATATGACAAGATTGCTTGCAACCAAAACACTTGAATCTTTCCAACTTAGCACAAGCCACGGCGCTGCTTAACCAGAAGTTGATTTTACGACCGTCCAGACGCAGCTACCGAGCAAGTTTTCGTGATGGGCAATAGTCTAATTTCAGGTACTCTTTTAGAAAGAAAGAAAAAAACACATACCCTTGCGTGCCTAGAACGCGATGTTCTTCATGTCCAGCACGTCTATCCATTTTATGAGTCGAAACTTCAAACCAGCACTTTACTAGCGGATCACAAGTTGAACCATGACCAGTTCGTCCATTTTCCCAGCGGCACATCCAAATTGATTTGGATCTCGAGGTGCTTCAGCAACAAATTGATCTGGTTCATGTCAGGTCTTCCATAACATATCACACCTGAATTCTACAAGAGAAATGAAAGGTGTAGCAGAGAATTCCTTAAAAGAAAATAATAAACTTTTTGTTTTAATGTTAAATTTTTCGACATCTCAACAGGAACTTTGTTTACACTGTTTTTACATACTTGATGAACAATAACCATATTTATATCGTCAGGATCTGGCAGGTCATACAGGAATCATCTGTGGACCTGTACTATTGTCCCTAACCTTTCCAGTTCATAGACAACCAATTCCAGATCTTCTCAAACTGGTTCAGCTTAACATAGGAACAAAAATTTCGGTAAGGGCCACTGGCTGCACCGTTGGCGGTAGAGGGTTTGAACCCCACAACTCTTATCCCTTTCTATTAGCCCACACCTAAGATGATCCCTGGGAATGAGGGTGCCTAAATTTCAAGCTCAGATGCTTCAATTGCCGATACTAATGTTGACTGAAAGCTTAAATCAGTCAGCTACGTATTTCATGCTGCTCCTACTGTTCTCGGACCAATGGGTGGCATAGGGGTCGCACCACCCTTACGATTCAGCAATATAAGAAATTTCTTATAAAATTCCCCATTCTTATCCGGATAGATTACCAAGGATTGTTAGGACAATAAACATCCTGGCCTCAAAGTTTTACAAATCCAGCCCCTCAAAAGGTGGCTCATCCAAGCATAAATCGAAAAGGAATGTCATTGACTTCCAGCTTGCTGCTTACCGAGTGGAGAACCTAATGTGGCACTCCACTTACAAAGCATGCATACTTTCACAAGCAGATTTGACAAGCAAATCTTTCAACAAATTCAGGATGATAAGAAGTCCAATCCGGTTTACAAATATAGTTTTCCAAAGTTGAACAAGAACTCCAGCCTACCCACAAACTGACTGCCTAAATTTCTCCGTTTGTACAAATCAAAGGCCTAGAACAGTGTTGTCTGACGCGTATCATATCGTGTATCGCTGGTTTTCTATTTCATATATTTTGATAGATCCTTTTTTAAATGCTTCTAGCGAGTTGCGTTATCTACTGCAGCAAACATGTGCAAGAAACTTCCATCCGACGCAGCAGACTTTGTTATGGAAGCTGTGCCGTTGCTTACAAATCTTCTACGGGTTCAAAGCTACAATCACCCTGACACTGCATATTATATATTTCATATGGCAGTTGAAATTAGAAATATGTCGAGAGGCCAAAAAGAAACTATATCTCAAATAAAGGGTGACATTTAACTTCAAATTGTACTTATTAGTTGGCGGAAAGGAAAATTTTTTGTATTAAGAGGAAATCATTCCTATTATTATGCTTAAAGAGACCCTTAAACAACAGAACTTCCAAATAAATGGGAGAAGAGTTTAGGTTGTTTCCAGTAAGAAATCTGAACTACGTCTTAAGAGTTTTAAAGAAGTCAGAGCACTTCTCTCTAAGTTTCTTTGTCCAGTTAAAAGATCAATAGTGAACGCAAGTTGAAACGTTCGAGAGACTTGTAGGTCTCTACCGACCTCACTAAAACCACATAAGGACAACTCATGTATTGACACATCATTACGTTTCAATAATCAATTCTATCTTATCATATTTACAAGTCAATATCCGGATCCATGTATCTAAATCGATATCAACACAACATTCAAATAATAACATTTTATATCAAACACATACATTTATAATCAATTCTCCTTATCATAAATAACATTATCTCAACTCACATCAAATGACCCATAATTTCAAATACCATTCAAAAAGTAGTAATAAAACATTTAATAATCATACACATTTAAATCATTCAAAATGAGAGAAAATCACTTATAATATAGTTTTATTAAAGAATACATAACCCCTACTTCAAGGAGCACTGAAATTAAACTCCAAACTATTGGATTGCTCTTATTATCATCAATCTTCTAATTTTAATCACTAAATACAACAACAACAAATAAGCCTTTTCCCATACTAGACGGGGTCAGCTACATGGATTCTTTGTTTCCACATAGCCCTATCATGTGCCATGTTAGTAGTTAACTCACAATAAGCTACATCATTCTTTATTATTTCTTTCCAACACTTTTGTGGTTGTCCTCTACCTCTTTTAATACTTTTCAAATTTAGTTTTTCATACCTTCTTAAAGGTTCTTCTTTTGATCTTTTTTTTATATGTCCAAAACATCATAAACCATATTCTCTCATTTTATCCTCTATTGATGCCACTCCTAATTTGTTTCTAATGACCTCATTATGTATACGATCTTTTCTCGTATGACCATTCATCCATCTCAACATATTCATTTCTATCACAGACATCTTTTGTACATGTTGATGATTTACTGCCCACTACTCAGAACCATAAAACATGGCAAGCCTAATTGTTGCTCTATAATATTTACCTTTTAACTTTAATGGTATCTTCTTATCACAAAGAATACCAGATGCTCCTCTCCATTTTAACAAATAAGCGTTAATTATATGCGTGACATCTCCATCAATTCTTCTATCACTCTAAAAAATTAACCCTAGGTATTTAAAACTTTACTTTTGAGGGATGCAATGTATGCCAATTTTAATTTATATGTCCTCTGAAGTAACCAAACGATCAAACTTATATTCCATATATTTTGTCTTTGTTCTACTAAGTCGGATGCCTTTGTTTTCTAATGTTTTTCTCCATAGTTCCAATTTTCTATTAACTTTTTCCTTCAATGTCATCTCCAAATAACATACACCAAGGTACTTCATCTCGAATATGTTTTGTTAACTCGTCAATCACCATTATAAATAAGTATGAACTTAAAGTTGATCCTTGATAAAACTCAATTAACTTCAAAGAAGTTTGTCATTCTTTTATGAGTCCTCACACATGTTCTTGCACAATTGTACATGCCTCTTATAAGGTTAATGTATGTAAATGAGATAAAGGAGGAGGGTTATGTTAGGATTTCGACAAACAGCGTAAAACTTAATCGAATTTTTATAACATGGATTACTCAATTTTAATCACTAAATAATTACAAATAATAATCATATTAAAATTTATTTAATTATGAGTCCACCACAATAAACAGGGTCTAAATCAGACCCTAAACGACCAAAACCCACGTAGATCTAAATAGGATATCTTGGATCCAAACCGTAATATGAATCCATTTTTTATCCAAACTAGACAACACGGTAGCTATTCTATATTCTTATGTCTGGGTTTAGTTCTGTTTTGAACCCAAATTGAGCCTATTTTTACACAAAACAAAATCTAAAACAGAAACTTAAGACATGACACGACACAGTCATACCTTACCTCGACCTGGACACAATACGTGATATCGAACATGACATGCTCTATAGGACACGCCAGAATACCTGGAGTTTTCTGTTGGTGGTTTAGCCCATCTCTGGCAACAAGAAGGGCCGGTGGCGGTTCCTAGCTGACTGCCCAGCTGCCCCATACCGGCCCAAACCCAAAACAGCCACCGTCAATCAGCGCTTCACCGGAAAGTCCCAAACATATAAAGAAAAACCAGAACCCCTTTTCTTGACAAGAAAAATCATGCAAATCCAACAGTTTCTTGTCGATTCTTACTCAGTTTCTATTTGTAATAATCAATCGACAATAACCCTTAATCCATAGCAAATCCGTCCTTGAATGGCGACAATTTTTATTGGAAATCAATATATAACCCATTTGGGTTAGTTTTTTGTACAACTAGCAAAAAGAAACCGATTTTCAACGATTTTCCCACATGACAATTGATATCACTCCCTGCCATCAACCGTCAACACCCCCCGTCCAAGTAAGAATTGATACCAGAAACGCATATATTACCCCAAAAATAGAACTTTTGCATAATAAAGCAGAAACAAAGAGCTTACGGGTTTCAATTCCAACCATCTTGTTGGATAATGCCATGTGTCGGTTCGTTTGCCTGAAACGACGAAGATTTCTCTCTTTATTTTGTGTATTCTGCTTAACACATTCGTAATAGATCCCCTAAACTATAGTTTTTATTAATTCTTTACAAGATTTATCGTCATCATATTGGTTGAGAAAAATAAAGTGGTCTGAACGAGATCGATAAAAGAATAAAAAACCATTTGAGATTTCTTTTAAAAAACAAAACAAAGTCATATTTAAATCAAATCATTAAGAAGAGGAACAAGATTAAAAGAGATCGTCAGCATAGAGTTTAGAAAAAGTCATTTAGAGGAAGGGGGAAACTGACAGCATGAAGAGGGATAGTCGGAAAGAGAAGCCGGTATGCCGTATTCACGAAGATCTAACCCAATCACCGCAATAGAGATAGAAATTACGCCACCTCTCGCATGCTATAGACTTTCTTATGTTGAACAAATTTTTTAGTGAAGATTCGTGGACCTTCTTTAGCTGAAATATTGAACTTTGATCTCTTGTCCCCTTGAAGTTACAGGTCAAACTGGAATTCCAGCATTTCTATGACTTCCAATTAACTTGACCTTGACCGATAACACTAATTTCCATTTAGTTGCATTAATTTACTATGATTATGAACCAAAGCTTGTTCAATTCAAATGTTATAGGACCAATATTTTGTTTTAAGCACAAGGGCTCTCTCATCTATACACTGCTTAGTTAAGGATCCGCCTCTCGTTTCACATACTATTACAGAAAAATATCTGCAATATTAATATGAATTCATTGCAAATATTAACATGGTATATTCGATGATCATGTATATAAATTGTGCTAATGTTTTTCCCGTATACGATATATTTAACAAAATTATAAATTTTACGGTGCCGATTGTTCTAAAGATGGAAACGGCTTAGACAAAACTCTATTACTTTGTCGCCAAGCCTCGGGGCCCTTCTTCTATAAAGAGAGGCAGCAGCGGCTTCGTCAAACACCAAATTTCTGCTAGCTTGTTGATTTTCCTCTGAGATGATTTCTCCTCTTATTCTTTTTAGCCTCCATTTTCTCCTTTCCTCCCTTCATCTCTCGTTCTCTCAAGCTGCTAACAACTCTGCAATTCCTGTAAACGTTGGGTTGATCCTCGATTTCGAGTCTTTGGTGGGGAAGATCGGGAATTCCTGCATCTCAATCGCCCTTGAAGATTTCTATGCCACACAAAATCACAGCAAAAGGTTGATCATTCACACAGCCGGCTCCGAAAATGGTGTTCTCGGCACTGCCTCAGCTGGTATTTTTGCAGTAGTGACACAAATCGATTGATTAATTTGCTCGGCTCCATTTCTTTTGCTCCTCTAATCTGTATTATTAAAGTCCTCACTTGTTTACATAATGATGGAATATTTGTTCTTATCTTGCGTTAGATTTCATCAAAACTTCGAAATATTTAGTTATTACTCAAGAAGATTAGAATTCGTCAACAGCATCTTCTTCTGTTATTTGATGAAGGGTAAAAAGCTATTAATCCTCTTAACTCTTTTATGTCAGCTGTTGATCTGTTGGAGAATACAGAGGTGGAAGCCATTATCGGACCACAGGGATCAGGAAACGCAGACTTCGTGGCCAAGTTAGGAGATATTACCCAAGTCCCCATCATCTCCTTCTCTGCAACTAGCCCTTCGTTATCTTCATCCAAAAATCCATACTTCATTCGCAGCGCAGAGAACGATCTATCGCAAGTAGACGCCATCGTCTCGATCATCAAAACTTTCGGATGGCGCGAAGTGGCGCCCGTTTACGTCGACTCCAATTTCGGGAAGGGAGTGATCCCGTTCTTAACGGATGCGCTTCAGCAAATTGGTGTTACTGTTTCTTACAGGAGTCTTCTTCCTCCTTCAGCCGACGATGGAGATATCGAGAAAGAGCTCGATAAGGTCGACTCGATGCAGACTCGTGTCTTTGTGGTGCACCTGCCTTCTGCTCTTGGTGCTAAGTTCTTCACTTACGTGAATAAGAAAGGAATGATGGGCGAAGGTTATGTCTGGATTATCACTAACTCATTGGGAAATCTGCTGGGATCCATGAACGCATCTGTGATTGCATCAATGGGAGGTGTTATTGGTGTCAAAACTTACATTCCACCATCAAAAGCCTTGAGATATTTCACGAGGAGATGGAAAATTAGATTTGAGTCAGAGAACGGAGCTCCTGCACCAGAGCTCAATTCGTTCGGTTTATGGGCCTACGCTACAACGTGGGCACTGGCTCAGGCCGCAGAGAGAGCCAAAGGTGTGGGGAATTCCAAATTCATCAAGCCAAACATGAGTGGGAATTCAGTGAACCTCTCGGCATTGGGCATCTCTCCTTCAGGTCCGGAACTACTGAAAGCTGTGCTAGAGACCCGATTCAAAGGGTTGAGTGGTGAATTCAGGCTTGTTGATGGTCAGCTACAGACTAAAGCCTTCCAAGTGATCAACGTGGTGAATGGGGGAGAAAGAGAGATCGGATTCTGGACTCCAGACTTTGGACTTCAGTGTAATTTGAATTCTTCGGCAGCTGGGAATTATTCAGGTCCGAGCAGCATTCTTAAGACTGTGGTCTGGCCGGGCGGCTCCACTACAGTTCCAAGGGGTTGGATAATTCCGGTAAAGGGAAAGAAGTTGAGAATTGGAGTTCCTGTGAAAGATGGCAACGGAGAATTCGTCGGAATCGTGAGGGATCCGGCGACAAACGACGTTCTCGACGTGCAAGGATACTCCATAGATGTGTTCAAGGCAGTGCTGGAGAATCTATCTTATCATCTCCCTTACTATTTCTCTCCTTTTCAGAATGCATCAGGAAAGATGAATGGGACCTATGATGATCTTATATACCAAGTCTACCTTGGGGTTAGTATCTCATCTTATTCCCTGATTTTTTTTTAGGTCAGTATATTACTTATAACAAGTCTCTCTTGTTATTTGGTATTTATTTATTTTCATGAGCGTGTCGGACATTTTCATTGCGCATGTAGCACACATTAGTAGGTGAGCTCCATTGTATTATTGCAATGGAGTGAGACCCTTTCTTTTCTATTAACAAGTTCGAGAGCGGTGATGATTTAATATCCGTGAACTGAGAGGAAGTTTCCAAGAAGTATCATTTAAGTAGTCATCATTAAATTGACTACTTGGAAGAAGGACCCATCTGAAAAGATTTCCCGTTTGACTTTTCCTTCTCATTGACTTGACAAAATGGATCGGTGCAGGTACACCAACTTATCTAAACTGCCCAAATCCATTGGCATACCCAAAAACGTTTATTAATGTCCAAAAGCTTGTTGAGGTTGGATATTAATCCATATCTGAATCCATTTATTAGGGGTACGACTTTTCTTATTGGATTCAATAGCGGGCCCTTCCTATATATCCAAATTGTATAGTCAAAATACTTAATGTCAACTTGAACAGTGACTAGCTGTGCCAACTTAATAATATCATGTGTATCCCCTTCATTAAGATTCTTATTTTTAAAATTAAATAAATATTTTTGACTAGTCAATATCAAGCACGCTGACTTACTTGGTTGAAATAACATCGTGTCTTTGAATGCAAATTACTATGCAAAACCGTGTACTTCTGAAGAACTTCTTGTGTAAGGACGGTCTGTCTTTTTTTCTTTTTTTGTGGTCAAGCAGAACTATGATGCAGTAGTTGGCGACGTCACGATCATAGCGAACAGGTCCAATTTTGTGGACTTCACCTTGCCCTACAGTGAGTCTGGGGTGTCCATGCTCGTGCCGGTGAAGCCCACCAACAAGAACGCGTGGGTCTTCCTCAAGCCATGGACCGTGGATCTATGGTTGACAACGGGGAGCTTTTTTGTGTTGACTGGGCTCGTGGTGTGGGTGTTAGAACGCGTCCACGGTGGGTCCGAGTTCGAGGGGCCGACAGGCGAACAGATGGGCTTGGTGTTCAACTACATCTTCTCAACTATGGTCTTCGCGCACAGTGAGTTTCGTTTACTCAGCTCTTTCACAAAATATTTCAATGGTGTTTGGGACCTGAATATTAGTAATTTGCTGTTTGTTGTTTGATTAGCAATGGTGTTTTAACTTACAAAGTGATTTGCTTTTCGCTATTGAGTTGCAGAGGAGAGACTTGTGAGCAATCTATCCCGGATTGTGATCGTAATTTGGGTATTTGTGGTGTTGATCCTCACATCAAGCTATACAGCAAGCTTGACCTCCATGCTTACAGTCCAGCAGCTGGAACCATCGGTTACAGGTCTTCAAGCTCTCATTAGGAATGGCGACTACATCGGTTACCGTAGAGGTTCGTTCGTGAAGAATTTGTTACGGCGATTGAATGTCCCGGAGTCAAAAATCAAGAGTTACAGCGGGACTGATGATTTCCTGGAGGCCTTCTCCAAAGGCAGCAGCAACGGAGGGATCGCTGCCATCTTAGATGAAATTCCATTCAACAGGATCTTCCTTGCAAAGCATGGCGACAAGTATACCACTGTAGGCCCTACCTACAAAACTGGGGGATTCGCATTTGTATGTCTCTCCCTCTCTCACTCACACACACATGTATATACATAAAATTCACTAAAAAAATACTTTGAAATTAAATTTATAAAATCTCTCAAATGTTAATGCTGTTTGTTGAACTGCTTCAGGTGTTTCCACGGAAATCCCCGTTGGTTTCTGACGTTTCCAGGGCGATTTTGAACGTCATGGAGGGAGACAGAATGGTAGAAATAGAAAAAAAGTGGATCACAAATCAAACATCTAATGCAGATAGAGGAAGTCAGCCAAGTTCTGCCAGCCTGTCCCTCTCCAGCTTTTGGGGTCTCTTCCTCATAACTGGAGCGACTTCTTGTGGGGCTCTCCTTATCTACATGTTTCATTTCTTGAGGCAATACACAAGGAGAGAGACGTCTCCAATAACGGATGAATCAAAGAACCTGTACTTATGGCAGAAATTGCGGGACATTCTCCAGCATTTTGATGAGAAAAATTATAAGTCCCTCACTTTCATGCATTTGGTGAGGACTGCAGGAAGGGAGCAAGTTAATAATATTGGTAATGAGGATCAATCATATAGTCAGACGCCAGTTAGCATAGTCGCATCTCCGGTTTATGAAGGAGATTACTCCACAGAGCCAGATGATTCCATTCATGGTCGTTCACCAGACCATGAAATTTTTATTGAAAATTAGAACTGAGCCTTTTGTTTTACAAGAATACTTCAAGAGAAAAGCATGCTCAAGGTGTATGACTGTAGCTGAGTTACCATCTTTACCGATGTAAATCTCCATCATCAAACAGTAACTGAAATATATAGCTTATCAACGCTAACTTTCTAGCATATTATTGTAGAGCAGAGACTTTGCGAGTCTTTGTCAAAGACTCTGCTCTAATAGAGATTTTATAGCAAATCATGTGAATGTATCACTACTAATCTATTATGACAATATTTTTGGTATGAAGCTGATACTTCTTTAGTTCAAAAATCACGAGATCTAAAGGGGAAAGCAATGGAGTATATTGAGTTAGTTATATAATATGATAATGCAAATGGTGCAGATAAAGACCTTACGAGAAAGTTTTTCGTTTAAGATTATTTACATAGGGAACTAGCATGCTTGAGACTAGTGGGATTTGAAGAATGGCATGAAGAAATCTTTCTCAAATTTACATGCCGGTGTTCATGATCAAATCGAATCACGGGCTTCAACAATGTGTTATTTGCCTTCCACTATGCCCGATAATGGTGCTGAACTTAAAAAAGCAACATATGAACTGTGATTCCCGTGTTCTTATGAATTGATAGGAATATTCGTGGTGTTCAGTGAAGGTTTGTGGCCATAGGAAAGGGGCTTTATACCTGTCACATTGTTGTAATTTTCATTATGAGGAAGGCTTCTGCCTGAGACCAGCATGATTATCCAAAAGAAAAGGTTGAAATAATTCACGACAAGACTAGATAGGAAAACAGTCCACTATAGTGATTTCTATATCATCTCTCTGTATTCATTCTGAGATTCACCATTTCAACCATGGCTCAGGATCAGGCTGTGCACTCGAATTATATTATTTGTGTCAATTACGAAAGGAATCATGCAAAGATAATCTAATATAACCAGCATGCCTCTCAAAATGAATTGAAAGTGCGTTTGTGCTTATTTTTACTGTGATTTGGTAGCAGAAGTGCACGAAATTTCCATCGTAGAAATAGAAAACAAAGCATATCTATGTAAATCTATCATTACTAATATCTTAACATCCAAAAATTGATGAACCAGCACCAAGAGAGTTAGCTCACCGGTAGGGCTCACTGACGCCCACTCGCAGGTGGTGAGTTCAATTCCCATCGGGATGCGTGTGCATGTGTGTTAGGCTTCTGCCTCATATTATACAAAAAAAACAACCCAGAAAATATTTCTATTATTATGAGTTTATTAGAAACAAATTAGGAGTCGCACCAATAAAGGATAAAATGAGAGAATATCGTTTAAGATGGTTTGGACATATAGAAAGAAGATCAAAAGAAGAATCTTTAAGAAGGTATGAAAAACTAAATTTGAAAAGTATTAAAAGAGGTAGAGACGATCACAAAAGTGTTGGAAAGAAACAATAAAGAATGATCTAGCTTATTATGAGTTAACTGCTAACATGGCACACGATAGGGATTTGTGGAAACAAAGAATCCCCGACCCCGTCTAGTATGGGAAAAGGCTTAGTTGTTGTTGTTGTTGTATGATATATTGCTCATTTATTCCCGGTCATACTAAATGGTAAAATGTATAGGACATAGAAAATGTGGATCTACCTTGCCTTAAATTCTTTGGATGAGTGACCACAATGTGCTGATGGTTATCATGTTTACTCACCTATTGGGGAGGAGGAAATCTCAGGTATCTATCTAGCAACGGATACTTCTCTGGCATTTCTTTACAAACACCCAAGACAAAAGACATTTAAGATCACATATGCAGAGATTTCTCTTTACATCCCTTTGGCATTTACTTTCTGAGCCTTTCATCCCAACAGATATCCATTCACACCCATGGCATGCATCTCCCTCGAGATACAGCTTTTTTTCCTAAACTCAGATATATGACATGAACGTCTGAGGAGGTTCCCGGAAACAACTCTCAGGCTTCTCATTGGTTACTTTTAAGTGCAGGACTAGGAGTGCTATTCCGAGGAGTCTCACACATTCTCGATGCGATATTCTTCGCCTTTGACATCTGAAAGGTATTTAGAAAATTCTTCACTCCAGTTGTGAGAGTGACAGTCTTTGCACCATCAAGAATCATTTATGAATGTTGGTAATTGTTATATGCAAGCATCATATATGAATTTAAATATATTGGGGAGGAACAGTAGAGTTGTTCAAGCTAGTAAGGCAAACAAAATAGGAAATTTCACATTAGTCAGGAATTAGGATAATTATGATATTCATATAAGGATAATGTATTGAATTATGCTAATTAGTACAAGTATTTACCTCTAATGATCAAATGTATGAATCCTTAGCTATCCAGGAGGTCCATGATTTGAAATATCTTCCTCAGTGGACTGATTATCATCTTGAGGAACTTCTGCATCCAAGTTTGGTATACTTAGTGGACTCTCTGCAAAAGTTGTCATCCCATTGTTTCTGCCTCTATCATCCAAATCAATGTCTCCTACACACTTATTTTTGGATGCATGAGAAGAAATGTCCTTTTGATCGAAGTGCCTAAACATCTTCATTATTGTTCAACAAATGGATTGTTCATCCTCCGGCAGTGCCGATTGTAGATAGTCGAAAACGAAGTGAGCAAAGAAAATAATGAGTGCTCCGATTGAAGGCGTCCCTGTTAACAGAAAGAGACCGCGAAGACGAGTCAAGGACAAGCTGGTAGTGTCCATTTGAATTCCTGGATCCAGACACGATGTGTTGTTACCATACAAGGCATTGTCCATGTCCACCATCTTATTTCCCTCTGTGACGTTCAGTATCGCCCTTGAGACGTCAGAAACCAGTGGAGAACCTCTAGGGAAGACCATAAAATCAAAATCTACCATCATCTAGCTACTCTCAAGGTGAATATGTTGTGTGACAAGAAGGATTGTTTTAACATGAAAATACCAATTCTCAAATGGGCATGTCAAACGAAAAAATTTCATTTTTGAACTGGTTAATGAGAATTTTCATCCATTTATCAGCATTTATTGAAATTAATGTAAAAATTTGCACTGTTGGTGTAAAACTTTGTAGAGGGTTTCAAATATGATGACTCTTTTAATATTAAATATATAATCAGTTATATTTTAAAAGGTTTAATTGTGTATGTATTTGGGTCAACCTACCTTTAGAGAGCACTTTTTATGCATTAAACTTCAAGGTTGGAACTTTTCAAGTTTGGCCTAATTCCGACCTCAGTCTAGCTTGATCAGATTCTAGCTCACTGACTCATGCTTAATGGAGTAAATCTTGGTTGCACCAAGCTCAAATGAGCCTTACCAGTTGAACTCGAGTTCTTCGACAGTAACTCAAGCTTGAGCCTGTACACCCACTCAATCGAGCTTGAGCCGAGCACTTTTTTAACAAGTCAAGCAAAGATTGTCACTATTTTGTTCTCCACCCAGCTCAATTACAATATAGTCTCATCAAGTTCACAAACTGAACGAACACAGCACGAGCCGACTGAGCCAAACCATTAATTTGTCCCGTTTACCATTTCTCTGTGTTTGCGTGCGTGTGTGTGTGTGTGTGTGTGTGTGTGTGAGAGAGAGAGAGAGAGAGAGAGAGAGAGAGAGAGAGAGAGAGAGAGAGAGAGAGAGAGAGACTGACAAATGCAAATCCACCAGCTTTGTAGGTAGGGCCAGCCATGGAGAAGCCATCACAGTACCTTCGAAGGAAGAGCTTGAGGAAGGGGATTTCGTCAAAGATGGCTGCAACCCCACCTCTCTTACTGTCGTTCACCAGTGCATCCTTGTATTCTTCTGGTGAATTGTACTCTCTGAGTTTGGATTCGTCCACTTTGAGCCGATCCACTAAGAGTTCGCGAACAAATGAGCCCTTCTGGTATCCTATGTTCTCCCCATTTTGGATCAGGATTTGGATTTCCGTGAATGTGGGTCTGAGTTGCTGGACGGTGAACATGGAAGTCAAGCTGGCTGTGTAGCTATGTGTCAGAATCAACACCACAAACACCCAAACTATGATCATGACCCGAGCCAAATTGCTCGCAAGCCTTTCCCCTACAATGATTTATAAAAACAAATTAAACAAAACCGAAACTTGAAGTCTATAGTTAACCCAACCTAAAGTCATGACAAATTTTATTAAGCTTCATACCTCAAATTGTAAAACAATTTAGATACAGATAGATACCTACTTGCTTCGTTCTCCTTTCCAAAAGTACTTGTTCATCAATGAATAAAGAGGTTGAGAACATCCTATGTGAGTTTTTGCAGTAGACTTTTATGTTTTACTGTTCAAAACCTCTCCAAAGGTGATTCCTCTACTGACAATTCAAAATTTGCAATTAAGGCAGCTAAATCTAAATTTATTTTGAATAGATTAAGTGGCTCAGAGCAATTTCTTCCCAAAATACAATAGGGGATATAAAGACAATAATAACTTGGTTCCTCTTCCAAAACAGTAAATTTTGTACGAGAAAGAGATGCCATAGCTACGCGTTGAATCTCACTGGTAAGAATTAACAGTCATCTGGACATGGCATGAGGGCAGTTAAAGCTGAGGGGTCCATATATGTGCGTGTGTGGGTGGGTGTGCAAGAGAGAGAGAATTGGACTCTGAGCAAAGACCATCGTGGAAAACGCGAAGTAGAAAACAGCACCCCATTGTTCCGATGGAGGTCCCCAGAACTCGGGGTTGATTCTGTGCTCCAAGACCCAAACGATGAACCCAGTGAGTATGAAGAAAGCCAAGCTCGGTGGTCAACGGCTTCAAAAATACCAATGTGTTCATCTTCCTTTCAACTCTTACAGGTACTACCATGGACACACCAGTCTCCGTGTAGGGCAAGATAAAATCCACATAGTTCGGTTGGCCGTGACAGTGGTATCACCCACTATCATATCATATTCCTCCAATAAAATAATTATTTCATTTATGAAGGAAACAACTGAACTCCGCCCATGTAAAGGGATCACCCTTGCATTGTCGGTACCAAGCCTGAATAAAGGAGGAGGGTTGTGTTAGGCTTCCGACAACCAACATGAAACTCTGTCAGATTTTTATACCATGGATTACATAAATTATGAGCATTGCTTTGAGGCGTTTCTTTCTATCGACGCACTATAGAGCCCGAATGAAGTGATAAGTAATCAAGGGCCACTATATTTTCACCCGAATATAGTGAATCAATTGCATAAAGGGTTCTGTTACAGGCAAAACTTTTATGGCACGTGCACCCACGCACATCCTTCATCCGAAGGCTTCAGAGGGCACGTGCACTAGGAGATGCTCGGGTGAAGGCGCGCGCATTATGCTCACGGGGATGAGCATGAACCTCTCTTGGTTCGATCGTTGTGTGCTTGGTGTCATTTGGTGTGTGTGGTGTTTTGTAAATACATGTCTTGTGTGTACTCGGGTCATATAGAGTGGACATGTATTCGAGTCATGTACATACTTGAGTCTTGTAATAGGTAGAGCTCATGGTTAGTGGTCATAGTAGCTCTAGTCAAGTGTCAAAACGTGTTAGGTAGTCATGTTACCTTGTACATGAGTTGTCTTAACTAACCTTGGTTAAGACCTAACTAAAGGGGTTAGCCTAGAGGAATATTCCTTTAGAATATTCCTAGCTAGAGGGCTATTAACCAGCCCCAACCAACTCTATAAATAGGGCAAGGCTAGGCGGGTTTAAGGGGGACTGAACTTGTAGAATGACTTGGAGTTGGAGAGGTTAGATGTTCACTAGGTGAGAGGTGTGTACCTTGAGTGAGTGAGGTCGAGTGCTCTCTTGAGGAAGAGAGAACCTCCCTAGCTAGGTTGAGTGTAAACCTGAGCTAGGATAGTTCCAAGTCCTGTCCAGAGCAGCCGTGTTCACCAATGAACTAAATGTGTGCAACATGTAAACCGAATGTGTAGAAATTTGTGAATAAAGTAGAGAAGTTCAGTAAGGCTTGTGTGTGATTCTGCTCTTACGAATTGGTATGTGCTACAAGCCAATCTAGGTCGTGTGAGAACTAGAGTGACATCAAGAGTAAGGGTCTTCCACAAAGAGATGAAGAACAACAACTGATCGTGTTGAAGATTCACGAATAGAGGCTGAGAGAATCGAGTGTTGATTCTCTTCCATCATAGGTGAAGAATTTTGATTTTGAAATTAATACTGTGACAAAATGGTATCAGAGTACTTAAGCATGAATTAATGCACTTTAATAACAGTTTTTAACGAGTTACACCGGAAACGAATCAGAACGCTATAAAAAAAATTGCCGGAAAATTCTTGCGCATTTCTGCAAAAAATTTGCAGATCTGATTTACTGCTACTTTGTGATTGAATTTTGTATGGAAGATGATCAATCATGTGTGGATCTATTTGGAATAGATAGATCGAGACCATATCTGGACGAATTTTGATGGATCATGGCTGTTCTTGAGGAAGAACTCACTGAAAAACAGTTTCAAGCGTGAACTTGGTTTCAGTGATTTGTTGCTTTAAAATTGAGACTCAATTCAAGGATAAATGACACACTTTTGTCGATCCTCACTTAAACAAGAGTGTTTAAGTTAAATCCAGTCACTAGAGTGATAGATCGGGGTGGATCTGTCACCGAAATCTTCTAAAGACGTTGAACGGAGTCGAAAAGTTTCAAGACAGAAAATGTGAACTGTAATTGTGTCATTCTGATCCAATTCATATCTATTTCACCTAACGAAGTTGTTTGTGAGTGAAGACAGAAGAATTATAGGTTCAGATCAGTAGGGAGTTGAAGTCGATGGATGGAAATTTCAGAATTCTCGCCAGAAAATCGTGGTAGGAAAAAGCGTAGAATGATAGTATAGAAAATCTAAATCTGAATTTTCTGTATTTTGCGTGGATTGTTTGAACAGGTTTTAATAGGCGTAAGTTCATGAAATTTCACAGGAATACTCTCTATACATTAGTCAAGTCTTCAATTTTGAAATTTTGTAAATCAGTTTTGTATTGCTTCAAAAAGTGTCTGTAATAGGGTAGAAAAACCATCTGCGTAGAAACACAGTTTTCTGCACTTTCACTATCGAAAAGTTTGTAATTTGTTTCAGTCGGTCCACAGTCATGTATGTAATAACTCAAGTACCTTCAATGGGTAAAAGCCAACATGGACAAGCTAAGGAAGAGGCCACGACTAGCAGAGTTGGTGTTGATTCGGTCCTCATTTAGTTGGCATAGCAACTGTCTAACATACAATCTAGCCAGTGCCAATTTGAGGCTGTGGAAAGGGAGTTGCGGTATCTTGAAGAGAACCGTTCATAGCCAATATCGACTTCTCATGAGTTTAGTACAATACAATCGGTTGATATGCATGAACAGGCACGTTGTTCTTTTGCGTTATCGAATGCACGAGCGACAAAAGTATGTTAGTGGACTGCAAACCTTGTGAGTGAAGTACATAAACAGGGCATTTCAAAGGCCATAACGTCGGTAAATGTGAGCCAAATAGGTGGCGACGGAAGGGGAGTTAGTGGAAATCAATGAGAGGTAGGTGTAAAGTGCGGTGACGTTCGCACACCGATGCATGTGAGGGACTGGAAGGGACCTTCCTTAGTTCGAGGAGTTGCGAAATGGAGGAACTCAAGTCGAGAGTATGAGGTGTCATCCCGGAGATCGCATGGTGAGCCTAGGACAGCGAGGTTGGTATTCGGTAGGCGGGTGCATGCGAGCAGAAAGTAGGCAGCTGGCCCAAAAGAGAGGAAAAGAAGGGACTGGAGCCAACCTAGAAAGGGGTTAAAGAGGGGTTGTCGGTGGTATTGAAGATGCCCACATCGGAACACCTATGGTGGACATAGGAAGTACATGTGCTCGAGGGTTTGGGTGTGGGTTGAGTGTTCCCAAAAATGTCGAAGGTCTCGAGTCATCACTCGAGTCAACAAGAGAAGTGCGAGGGGTTGCGTGGGGGAGCATGAGGGTGGTACTGAGAGATAGGCATGTTGATGATGCACGCTTCGAGTATAGGTTACGTTTTAGGTAGGAAATGTGTGGAGTCTTGTTGTTGGGTTCCTCGGAGGGGTGGGGTTCGACGCCGGGGCAAGACAAAGTTCTCGAGTGGGGAACGCGGTGGAGGCATGACACTTGATTCATTAAGATACGTTGTAGCCTACCTAAGAAGTGAGAGGCCGGTGGTAGAGCCGGGAGTCGCTAGTGATGGGGGTCTCTAGTAGGGACAGGATCGGGCACTAGGTCAGGCAGGGCAGTGACAAAAGTGCCAGTCATAGAGAGAAAAACCCCCTAAGAGAGGGAGGTTTTCAGTGGACAGTTGACGACAGAGTCGGTGTGCCAACACTAGCCCCAAGGGCGAGTCATAGGGACAGGGGTGTAGCATCAGTCACCGTGCACTTCAGCTAGTGCCAGGGTCATGCTGTAGGGGGCGGGTGACCAGCACCGTTGCCAAGTCATGCCGTAGGGGGTGGGTGGTCAGCACTAGGAGCGTAAGAGAGGTTTATTCCAGTGAAGGTAATCCAGGAGTTTTGCATACATGCTAGAAGTTTGGAGGGACGAAGGAGTAGATGGCCAGGGATGTGAGGAGTGCTCAGTCGGGAGAGTGCCTAGGGCGAGGCACACGCTCACGAGACCTCGAGGGCGAGGCACACGCTCACGAGACCTCGAGGGTGAGGCACACTCTCACGAAAACTCGAGGGAGAGGTTCTGCTTGGCCAGGAGAGAGTTGTTACAAGCAAAAATTTTATGACGCACGCATCCTTCATCCGAAGGCTTCAGAGGGCACGTGTACTAGGAGATGCTCGGGTGAAGGCGCGTGCATTATGCTCACGGGGATGAGCATGAACCTCTCTTGGTTTGATCGTTGTGTGCTTGGTGTCATTTGGTGTGTGTGGTGTTTTGTAAATACATGTCTTGTGTGTACTCGGGTCATATAGAGTGGACATGTATTCGAGTCATGTACATACTTGAGTCCTGTAATAGGTAGAGCTCATGGTTAGTGGTCATAGTAGCTCTAGTCAAGTGTGTCAAAACGTGTTAGGTAGTCAGGTTACCTTGTACATGAGTTGTCTTAACTAACCTTGGTTAAGACCTAACTAAAGGGGTTAGCCTAGAGGAATATTCCTTTAGAATATTCTTAGCTAGAGGGCTATTAACCAGCCCCAACCAACTCTATAAATAGGGCAAGGCTGGGCGGGCTCAAGGGGGATTGAACTTATAGAATGACTTGGAGTTGGAGAGGTTAGACGTTCACTAGGTGAGAGGTGTGTGCCTTGAGTGAGTGAGGTCGAGTGCTCTCTTGAGGAAGAGAGAACCTCCCTAGCTAGGATAGTTCAAGTCCTGTCCAGAGCAGCCATGTTCAGCAGTGAACCGAATGTGTGCAACTTTGTAAACCGAATGTGCAGAAATCTATTAATAAAGTGCAGAAGTTCAGTAAGGCTTGTGTGTGATTCTGTTCTTATGAATTGGTGTGTGCTATAAGCCAACCTAGGTTGTGTGAGGACTGGAGTGACATCAATAGTAAGGGTCTTTCGCAAAAAGATGAAGAACACCAGCTGATCGTGTTGAAGATTCATGAATAAAGGTCGTTCTGCGCAAAATGAGGGGCTAAGAGAACCGAGCGTCAATTCTCTGCCATCATAGGTGAAGAATTTCGATTTTGAAATTAATCCTATGACACGTTCCCACATCGTGGATTGTTGTCAGTAAAAAGGTTAGTACTACTATATTGTTGCTCGAACGTAGTGAATAATTTATAGAGAGGGTCTCCGCATTTTTAATATGGACAGATGCAGAGTAAGAAACCTAGTCCTAAATAATAAGATTTGTATTGGTTCTTGGAAACATTATTCAGTAAGCTAATTAGGTGGTAGATACTATGATTCGGACCAAGATTTATATTCTATGTTTATAAGAGACAAAATGGGTTGGAGAAAAAGCAAAAGAGATAGAGGATACATGTTTTAAATTATGATACTTAGGTAAAGAAAATGTTTGAAGTAGAGTTGGTTTTATCACAAATAAAGATTTAAAGGATAATGTAGTAGACATACAACTATATGATGACCGAATCATGATGTTGAAATTAGTGTTAGAAGCAGAGGTTTTGAATATAGTTTGTGATTACGCACCCCAAGTTGTCCTAAAAGATAGTATAAAGACAACTTTTAGGGAAGAGTTAGATAAGGTGATTCAAAAGATTTCACAAAGGGAGATTATTTGTTTAGGAGGAGACTTAAATGAACATGTTGGTAAAGAGGCATTAGGATATTAAGGTATTCACGAAAACTTTGGTTTTGGGGATATAAATGAGGTAGATAGGGAGATTTTAAATTTTGCTATGGCATTTGATCTCTTTATAGTCAATACAATCTTCAAAAAAACAAGATGAACATTTAATTACTTATAAGAGTGACTTATTACAAACACAAATTGATTACTTTATTTGTTGAAAAAAAGATAGATCATGTTATAAAGATTGCAAGATAATTTCAGGAAAAAGCTTAACCACTCAACATCAACTTTTAATTATAGATTTACAAATAAAAAAATAGGCAAAGAAGAAAAAAGTGCATCAAGCTATTCTGACAAATTGTTAGAACCCCAAAAGCGAAAAAAAAATACATTTATACAAAAAGTCCTTTAAGAAGATGGTTGGAATTATGTTGTACACCTTGAGATATGTGCAATAATATGGCTATACATATTAGGAAAGTGGCAAAATATTAAGTGAATCTAAGGGAGGTGTACTGGTACAAAAAGAAGCTTGGTGGTGGAGTGAAGTAGTGCAAAATAAAATCAAGGAAAAGAGGGCATGTTACAAATTACACTACGTTAAGAAAACTAGTGAAACTTTAGAAGCTTATAAGAAAACAAAGAAGAAAGCGAAAAATGCTGTCAGTGAAGCAAAAGCTAAAATTTGGGATGCATTATATAAAAAAACTCAACTCAAAAGAGGGTGAAAGAGATATTTTTAGGATAGCTAGGGTTAAAGATAAGAAAACTAAATATCTTAATTCTGTTAGATGGATAAAAGTCGAGGATGAAAAAATTATAGTGGCAAATGATGATACAAGAAATAGATTAAAAAAATATTTTTATAAGCTTTTCAATGAAAATTAAGATGTTAATATTAGCTTAGGAGAGTTAGCCAAATCATAAAAGTATATAAACCACAATTTCTACGAACGTATTCAAAAGAAAGATATCAAAGAGACTATTAAACATATGAAGGGTGGTAAATTGATAGGACCTAATAATATTCCTATAAAAGTTTGGAAAATACTAGGAAAAATAAGAATCATTTAGCTCACAAGACTATTTAATGAAATATGGAGAAACCAAAAGATGCCTGAGGAATGGAGAGCGAGTATACTTATACCCATATATAAGAACTAGGAAGACATTTAGAATTATGTGAATTATCGAGGTATCAAGTTAACGAGCCATACTATGGAATTGTAGGAAAGAATTATCGAACGTAGGTTAAGACAAGTATCAAGTACAATAGAGAACCAATTTAGATTCATGCCAAGCAGATCTACTATTGAAGCAATTCATCTTTTGAGACATCTTATGGAACATTTTAGAGCAAAAAAAAGACCTTCACATGATATTTATTGATCTAGAAAAAGCTTACGATAGAGTATCGAGGGAGATTCTTTGAAAAACCTTGGAAAACAAGGTATCCCTTTAACATACATTAACCTTATAAGAGACATGTACGATGGTGCAAAAACATGTGTGAGGACATATGAAGGAATGACAGACTTCTTTGAAGTTAATTGGGTTACATCAAGGATCAACTTTAAGTCCATACTTATTTATAATGGTGATTGATGAGTTAACAAAACATATTCAAGATGAAGTATCTTGGTGTATGTTATTTGCATATGACATTGTGTTAGTGAAGGAGTCTAAGAAAAAAGATAATAGAAAATTGGAACTATGGAGAGAAACATTAGAAAACAAAGGCCTCCGACTTAGTAGAACAAAGACAGAATATATGGAATGTGGGTTTGATCATTTGGTTACTTCAGAGGACATAGAAATTAAAATTGACATACATTGCATCCCTTAAAAGGAAAGTTTTAAATACCTAAGTCAATTTTTTAGAGTGATGAAAGAATTGATTGAGATGTTACACATAGAATTAACGCTGGTTGGTTAAAATGGAGAGGAGCATCAAGTATTCTTTGTGATAAGAAGATACCATTAAAGTTAAAACTTAAATATTATAGAGCATCAATTAGACCTTCCATGTTTTATGGTTCTGAGTATTGGGTTGTTAATCATCAATATATATAAAAGATGTATGTGACAGAAATGAAGATGTTGAGATGGATGAGTGGTCATACAAGAAAAGACCGTATATATGATGAGGTTATTAGAAACAAATTAAGAGTGACACCAATAGAGGATAAAATGAGAGAATATCATTTAAGATGGTTTGGACATATAGAAAGAAGACCATAAGAAAAAGCTATAAAAAGGTATGAAAAACTAAATTTGAAAAGTATTAAAAGAGGTAGAGAATGACTGGAAAAAAACAATAAAGAATGATCTAGCTTATTGTGAGTTAACTGCTAACATGGTACGAAAACAAAGAATCCATGTAGCCGACCCCTTCTAGTAGGAAAAAGGCTTAGTTGTTGTATGAAGGGAACAACTGATTTTATCACCCGGAAAATAACTGATTTAAGATAATTTTCCATATAACAATTAGGAAGGCTGCTCTTAATAACTTCCCTACTTATCCAAGATAGGTATTTAATAACTATATATATCAGGAAGACTGGTCTTACCTGGATATACCTGGTACACGAGATCATTGTAGGTTCGAGTACTCTTTCCATCAGGACCAACGAGGGGGATGAATTCATGGTCGAGATAGTAAGGCAGAATTTCCAGAACTTTTTTGAACTCTATGCAGTAGCCATGCACAGGTGATTCGTTGTTTGTTTCCACCTTGAGAAACTCAGAGAACCCGGTTTTCACGGGAACGCCAATTATTAGTTTCTTACCGCTAGTAGGAATAACCCAACCTCTCGGCACCACCGTCGTGTCCCCCGGCCAGATGATCACCTTAAGTTTATTACTGGGTGAACCATGAGAACGATTTTGAATCGCATCACTCGGATTCTTTTTGTTAGAGTCTGGAACAATCTGGCCGTTGGGTTCCAAAATCCCACCGTTCTTTCTCCTTTCCCAATCACATTCACTATCTGAAAGGTATGAGTTTTTAGCTGCCCTTCTTCGAGCTCAAAGTTCCCACTCAACCCCTTGAATCCGGTTCTTTTTACTTCCTCTAATATATTGGGACCTGTTTGGGAGATTCCCAAGTTCTCTATAACTGCTGTGGAGTTATACATGTTTTCCCCTCGTTGGTACTTGGAATTCCCGGCATTGGTTTTCTCAAGTGCAGAAGCCAGAGCCCATATGGTGTCATAAGCCCATAAACCAAATATATCGGGTAGATGCAGCCGTTGTCGTTTGATATCGGGATCTGAAGTTAGGAGCGTACGATACCATCTCGCCGTGAAATGATCTAATTCTTTTGACATCGGCACGTAGGTTTTTACCCCTAACACTCCTTCCATGGAATCAATTTCCGAGAGATTCAAGTAATCCAAGAGATTTCCCATCCCGTTTGTAATAATCCATACATAGTCTTTCGTCATCATATCCGATTTTTTGGCTAAGCTGAATAATCTGGTACCAAGAGGATAAGGCGTCATGTGCACGACGAAAACACGAGTCTGCATGGTCGCGAGTTTGTAGTGCTCTGCCTTGATGAGCTCATCGTCACTGTTGGTTGGGAAAAACAATTCTATTGGGTAATTTCACGTCTACTCTTTGAAGGGCATCTGTTGGAAAGGGTATCATTCCCTTTCCAAACTCAGTGTCTTCGTAGATGAGCGCGACTTCTCCCCATCGGTAAGCTTTAATGATATCAACAATGACGTCCACTTGATATAAATCGCTTTGCGCAGTTCGAACAAAGTAAGAATTTTTGGTTAGATAGAGAGGGACTCGTCGCAGTGAAGGAGATGATGGGGACATGAGATTTGTCACCCAAGTTGGCTACGAATCCCGCATCTCCGGAACTTCTTGGCCCAAGAATTTCTTCCACTTCAAAGTTCTTCAAAAGATCGATGGCTACAAAGATTAGAAAGAGCATATCACAATTAGCTAAACAAATCCAGCGCCTACTGACTATTCCAACTATTTCGCAATGATGGTGATTTCCTTTTTGTTGAAAATAAAGATCATCTACCTGGCTAGCTAGTAGATTTGGTAAGATGAGTAATCAGATGATCATGGGATTTTTCTGCGTTCTTGCACACGTTGTTCTCTTCATTTTATTTAAGCTACTGTTGGTCGTCTTGTACACTTCGATCTGCTTTTCGTTTTAGATTGTATTAAACAATTGCATTTCTGATGTTTCTTAATAGCTCGATTAGGATTTCTGCTTGCTTGGAATTCCTTCTGCATCATCAGAATCATTGCTATAAATCTACACACACAAACACATTTTAACTTATCTATTATCAAATTAATGCTTGCCTTTGTGAATGAATTTGTGTACAAAAAATAGTTCGGAAATAAGAAAAGATTCATAGGTACCTGCAGATGCTGCTTTAACGGTGTCATTTTGATAATGACGACTATGGAGAACCAGCTTCTTGGTGTGGACATGGGGGGCATAGAAATCCTCGATGGCCATCTCGATACACAAATTGCGACTCTTTCCATCCAACGTGCTGTGATCCATAATTAATCCGACGTTCACTGGTGTTGCAGATTGGTTACCATCCAATGAAGGGAGACGAGTACAAAGCCAACACATAAAGACAAGTATGAGCTTGGAGATGATAGCTCTCGTCTCGGACTCCATCTTCTCTTTGCCAAAAGTGGCCTGCAATCAACGTACATAATGGAGGTTCCAACTAATTAGGTGAAATTTTCTTAAGAGAGAGAAGTGACGGTGCTTTAGCTTTCAAGCGGTCTAAGTAAAGTACACAGGTGTGTAGGAAAGCGCGTCAGGGACGATGAGATTTGATAAAGAATTTAAAGTAAAAATATGAACCGTGTGTGTGCAAAAATTAATGTAAAAAAGAATATAAATTCTAACGTGAAAAACTTCCTGAATGTGGGTAAAAATCACGTGGCTTATATAAAATAGAAAAGGAAAATAAAAATACAATAACTCTTACTAAACCTATAACTAGAGAAAGGAATAACAAAATATTTCAAACCTTGTAAATATGATTATCTTCTTATCGAAAAATACAATAAATTATATTTAAAATTATAAATATAATAAAATTACATGCCATATCACCCCATCTCTCTCCCCACCTCATTAAGGTGGAGTCCACTTGCTCCTCCATCCACCACCGGTATACCTTGTGCAGTAGACCTCCATGTGAGGAGAACCCAACAAAGGACAGGACAGCAAGTGTGAAGAAATCAAAGTCGACACGGTTTGGATTTTCTATGGATTTAGGATTTTCAGTCATACTGGCTCCATATAAAAGTTGGATTCTATATATTGTTCAACTTGGACAATTAATTAATGGATGTTATTATAACTTCGTGATCAAACCCACAATCTAAAATACATGGGTTCCCTTTGTGTCTATGCAACCAATTGACAGTATTACTATTTGGATCTTATCCTGCATCCAATTGCATGTAAACTAGGCTAGGTGAGGCATCGACCTCACCCAAATTTTGGAAAGCTACAATAAGAAAAAACGGTATAACAAGCTTCCTTCGGTGTGTCTAAGATACGTGGGTTTCCTTTGTGTCTATTGCTTAGCCATTGATTCTTACAAACGACTGCACAAATTTCATTTCTTGCAGAAATCGATCTAGAACATCAAATTCTGTTGAGTATGCATCGATATCCTTCATTCAGGTCCAGAACACCCACTGTTAACTATGTGTTATCCCTAAGACCCCTTCTCTTACACCCCTCAGCATCCCTCACAAGTCATCTCTTTCGAAATACATGTTTATCCTTTCCTCCACCCTTAGACGGACTTGATTGACGTCCTCAAGATTCAGCCCGGAATTTGATCCCACGATTCTCTGTGACCGCAAGATGACAGATTCAGCTCCGCAAATTCTTTTACAGCGTTGCCGTGTCATGCACTTCGAGTAGGTGAGACACAGACTCATCAGGCTAATTCTCGCACTAGATCTTAGGATGACGGTCTTTGCACCATCAAATTTCATATAATCAAGGGAGAAAGTAAAGAATCATGTAGAAAGAGTAATAAAAGTGGTTGTTTATGTTAAGAGGAAGAGGCCCCATAAGCTTGGGACTGACAGGCTAGCGGAGTTTTCCACTTTTGTAGTATTCAAACAAGATTTATTTTCAAATATTTCTCAATGGCTAGAATTTTGACTCTTTGTAACGCTCATCAATGCTCTTGAGAAGCACGAAACCAACTGGGACCTTCTTAGAAGATTTCGAACACACATACTTTGTTTATTTTACGCATCTGAGGATGATACTTCTCAAGTTCAAAAGTTAGACGATAATGCAAAATGTACAGATAAAACCCTTAGGAGAAGGTCTTTCACTTAAAATAATATTATTTACATACGTAACTTTCATGCTTTGCACTAGTGGGGACTTAGAGAACAGCAGGAAGAACTCTTTCGCGAATATACATGCAGGTGGTATTGATCAAGTCGAACCATGTGTTATGTCATCTGCCTTTCACTATGCCAGATAATGGTGGTGTGCTTAAAAAAACCGGATCAACTAAAGCAGTCTCTGATTCACGGGTTCTTAGGATTCATTGGTAGGAACGTTCAGAGTTTTTAGTGAAGGTGGAACACACAAGGTTGTTCGGTTTTACTCGGAATCATGTGTGACCGCAGGCTGTCACATAGCATTGTTTTCACAATTAGGAGTGGAGTGCTAGCATAGATCTGAATGGACAAACCTCACGAATGGTTTCCAAAATCTTAGCTTATTTCTTATGTTATTAATGTGTATCAATGATTTTCAATACCTGGAAGAGATCTTCTTCCCCAGCATGATCATCCAAAAGAGAAGGTTGAAATGATTCTCAGTAAAACTGACACCAAAGCAGAGTTCGAGAGGGGATGCTATTATCATGTTTGTGTTCATTCTCACATTGATCCGAGTCATGGCTCGCGATAGGGGGTGCTAATATCAAAATAGCAGCTCTCTCTCTGCGGCGTCTGTATGCTAAACATTGCCGCCAAACCGAGTCTTAACTAAGCCGTGAGAAAGTCTCCATTGTTTTTCAATAGATTCTTGAAGTAGTGCAGTGCGCTGACTAAAATTCTTTTATCTCCGTGCCACACACACACAGAGAGATATATACGTAAAAAAAAAATATATATATATATATATATATATATATATATATATATATATATATATATATATATATATATATATATATATATGCAGAGAGAGAGAGAGGAGCCTTCTCACTAGGGTTCTGTAGGAAAGCGCGTCAACGATAGCAGTGTGGGGGCTAATGACCTCAGTCAAAGTCAGCTAGCTTGGGTTCGATCCTTAGTCCTTTGACCAAGAAGTGAGAGAGAAAGTGAAGCACTGTTTTCCATTGAACACATGACTGATCACATACAGCGGACAACCTCCTTCTACCAATAGCGTGGAGAATTTCATGACTCCATCAACCCCCCCCCCCCCCCCCTTTTTTAGGGAAGACGCACAACATTTTTCTACTGTAGTTCATGCAGTGACTGATAAGTAGGGTAAAACATTTTTCTACTGTAGTTCATCCATCTGTCAGAACCTTAAAGCTTTCCTGTTGATAGGATAATTCAAGGTGTTACGTTCAATAGGTGTCGTGTATGTAAATATAGACAAAGGTATTGTCCCTATTTCTATGTGTATAATACTATGAGAACTTAAAATATTAAAGAATTGGATTTGACTCAGAAATGTTTAGAAGCTATATATGAACAAATGAAATTTAAATGACTGAAACGATGGTACCATGCTAGGCTGATGCTGGATGTCGGTCCATTCCAGTCTTACAGTACTAAGGCCCAAGTACCTGGGTCTGAGGACATTTTGCACAAACCTTGTCAATTAACATCGGTTCTAGGGCTGTACACAAAACCAATTCGGCTTGCGCTAGTTTTTGGGTGTTTGATTCATTAAATCAATGAGCTGCAAACGACCTTGTCATAAGCATTGTACATCTATATGCTTGCAAACGATGAGTATTTACTTTAAATGCTCATGAACTTGATTTTGGCATTAAAAGTTGCTCCATAAGCACTCACCGTGTTAGCTCACCTGGCAGGACTCCCAACTTGCATGTTGTAGACCGCAAGTTCAACTCCTGGGTCATTATATCGACCTGTTTGGTTTCATTAAAATCTGAAAACCAATCCGAACTCAGTATGCCGTAGGACTTTCACTCTTATCTACATGAACTAAGTCTTAAGATCTACCACTCGTTTCACACTCTTACAAAAGAATATCTGCAATGTTGTTATGAATGTATGCAATTTTAAAATGGTATACTCGACGATGATCTATACAAAAGTGTGGCAACATTTTTCCCCATATATGATATATTTAACAAAATTACAAGTAAAGCACTTTTCTGTCGATTGTGACATGTCTAAAGATTGAGATGGATGTATTTCTTCCATTAAAGATTAGATAGAAACTTGTGAGACAAAAAGAAGGAAAAATGTACAAGACACACTTAGGGTGATTGAAAAATTAGCATAGGTGGAGTTCGCGTAAAAAGGCATGAGAAATTGAATGGTGAGCACCTAAAAAGTAGTTGGAGGACTCAAAAATTTTGGAAGGAAACATCAATGCATGATCCTGAATTTCTAGGCACTTGGTAATATGACACAGTGACAACTAAAAGACTCTATTTAGCCGACCCAAGCGTCGAATAAGGCTTAGTTTCGGTATCAATTATATTATGTAATTGGATTTGTAATGTATGATATGATATCTAATGTTTTAATATGTTTCTTAATGAGAACTTGTTGATTTGCAAATTTTTTTGGTTGTCTGCTATTTAATTAATGCACTCTTTTATCTGAGCTGAATGCTTCATAGGACCCACCTGCCTCCTTGATTCTGCTCAGGATGCTCCATTATATTTCTTCGATTCCCTGTGTACTGGTCTTCTAGTGTGGGTTTGGTCATTCTTTTCCAAGACCGGCTCGTGGTCAGAGTAGAAGAATTGAATTTGGTAAAATGTTGTATCTGAAGGGACCAAGTCTTTGCAACATTGTGTGAGCTGCGGTTGAGTCAATCAAGACAAGACTGTGGCAGGCGACCGAGAAGTTAATGACAGTTTAGAATTTGCACATGGTTCCAGGAAATGGCACCCGATCCAGTTTGGTTTGCTTGGTGATACAGACCCAGAACACGACAAGAAAACCATAACCAGACCCTACATAAAGCTAAACCATGCCCAAAAAATTAATAATTTCTGCCTTTTTCGAAATTAGTGGATCTAAGTAATGGAAACTCTAATTGGAGTCTTTGATTTCGTGTCATCGTAAGTGAACGTAAAGTGTTTTGTATGTGTGAATCTCAAAATGGATTCTTGCCTCTTTTCCTCTCTAGTATTGACTTTGTCATGTCTCATTCACCTACGCAGGGATTCGTTCTCTCGCGTGAATCTTGAGGGGTGGAGAATCGGATGAGGGCTGTTGAAGGCTTGAAGTTGATTTGGTGTAGATGATATAATTCATTTCTCTCTCTCTCTCTCTCTCTCTCTCTCTCTCTCTCTCTCTCTCTCTCTCTCTCTCTCTCTCTCTAAAAAAGAAAAATTCTAAATGGTTTTCGAGGTTGTTTTTTGTCAATTTGTTATTTACATGAAAAATATATAATTTGATTCAAAACGATTGTGATGGCGCGAATACTCCGGCCCCTATTCCGAAATCTTCTTTTGTTAGCTGTTGAGGCTACTTATCTCTGCGTCTGCTGGCCACCTCCTTGTTCGCCTGAGTTGATGCAGCGGATTTGAGCGAGGTTCCCACACAGGGATTTTTAAGGGATAGGTTTACAGGTTGTCTATGTTTTTGTTTCTCTGTGTATATGTATCTCTATGAGTGTCTATATTTTTTTCGACTTGTAATGACTTCCTTTTATACGCAGCCTGCTCCCCCTCATCCTGGATGCTCCACCTGTGGCTTCTCTCGTCTGAAGCGTTTAACGGGAACGTTACCAAAAATCTCGGTAACATCCTACCGTTACAATCCTAGCTTATCTGTTCAGGTAATGGAGTGGATGGTCAGTCCAATTGTTACATGAGCCGAGAATGGTCAGACTTTAGACCTTATCTGTAACATCTCCCACTTAGCCATTCGAGTCAAGTGTATCGACACACTGGTTTTCCTCATAGTTTTCAAGGTTTTCCTTAGTTATGTCGTTTCCTGATTACTATCGCAATCAAAACCTGTTATGTGGTTATTTCCCTACACAACAATTTATCCATTGTATGGTTATTTACCTATACAATAATCAAACATACCTCAAACCCATGTTAGTAACATGTTTTGAGAAGAGATCCTCTGTTATGCCTTTTGTTAAGGGGTCTGCCAACATATCTTGTGTTGGCATATATGAGATGGATATTTCCTTTCTCATAACCATATCATGAACATAGTGGTATTTTACCATTATATGCTTGCTTTTTTAGCAATCCGCTCTACTCTTAATAAGAGTAATTGCTGCATTGTTATCACAATAGATAATTACTAGCTCGTTTGTTATTTCCAACTTCAAATCTTGTATGAAGCGACTAATCTAGACAACACTTGTTATAGCCATACAGCAAGCTACATACTCAGCTTCCTATGTATGCAATAAAATACAATCTTGTTTCTTACATGCCCAAGAAACATCACCACCTCCAAATAAGAATATTTGTCCTGAGGTTGATTTGCTATCATCTTTGCTCCCAGCAAAGTCAGCATATGAGTATCCTATCACTTTCAGTTCATCATCTGCTTGAAAACACAGTTTCAAGTCTTTGTTCATTTTAGATATCTTAGAATCCTTTTCATAGCTACCCAGTGCTACCAACCATGATTATTTTGATATCTACTTACAAGACCAATAGCAAAGCTGATATCAGGTCTTGTATACAACATAACATATATGAAGCTATCAACAACTTATGCATAAGCAACATTAGGCTTATCGTCTTTTTCACCGGGACAATCAGCTTTACTCAACTTAACCCCTTTTGCAAAAGGTGTATCTGCATACTTGCATTCACCCATTTTAAACTTCTTGAGGATATAGTCAATATATCTCTCCTGACTTAGGCGTAAGAGTCTAGATTCTCTATCTCGAGAGATCTTTATTCCCAAGATATAGAATGCTTCCCCCATATCCTTCATTTTGAACTTGAAATTCAACCATGACTTCGTTTTGACAATCATCTCATTATCGTTTTCAGTTAACAATATTTCATCTACATATAATGACAAGATGACAAAGTGGCTCCCACTGTTCCAAACATATATACAGTGATTATGTTTATTAGCCACAAACCCAAGTTCTATAATGGCATTTTGAAAAGTCAAATACCATTGGCGAGGTGACTGTCACAGGCCATATAGGGATTTTTTCAACCTATATACTTTATCTTCCTCGCCTTCAACCACAAATCCTTCGGGCTGCTGCATGTATATTATTTCTTCTAAATACCCATTTAAAAAAGTTGTCTTTACATCTAACTGATGTAAATCCAAATTATAGTATGCAGATATTGACAAGATTATGCATATGGATGCAAATTTTGTAACTGGGGAATATATCTCAACATAATCTATCCCCTCTTTTTGCGAAAAACCCTTTACAACCAACCTCACTTTAAACTTGTCGATTATACCATCGTTCTTGTATTTCTTTTTCAGAACCCATTTACAGCCTATAGCTTTTCTTTCTTTTGGCAAGTCAACCAATTCTCAAACTTGGTTTTTCTCAATGGACTCAATTTCCTCATCCATGGCTTTCTCTCAAACTATTGCTTTTGATGAGTTCATTGCTTGCTGATAAGTTAAGTTATCAATCAACTCATCTAAATCTACCGAATTACATACTTCTTCTGTAAGATAAGTGTGATAATCCTTTAAGTAGGACAGAGTGACTCTTGGCCTCTTATATCCACTTAAGGTATTGGTAGTTTCAAGAAGATCTTCTATGGGCTCAAACGATGATTGGTCTAAGTCTGTCAAATCATCAACACATTTCTCATCATTTTCCAAGATGTCATTCTTAGTATCTTCTAAGAATTCAACATCTCTACTTTCAATGAGTCCATAGTCCTTATGATAAAACCGATATCCTTTTGAACCTTTTGGATATCCAATAAATATACATCTCAAGGACCTACTGTCTAGCTTATCTCTAGACTGATCAAGGATTTTAACATGTGCAACAGATCCCCACCTCTTGAGATGACCTAGATTGAGTTTTCTTCTAAACCACATCTCATACGATGTAGTGAATACAACTTTATATGATACTCTATTGAGTATGTAAACAGTTGTACTTACTGCTTCTCCTCAAAATACCCTTGGAAGAGAGGCATCAATTAACATTGACCTTGTCATATTCAGCAAGGTTCTATTGTATCTTTTAGCTACACCATTTTGCTGAGGTGTCTTGGGCATTGTATTCTGTTTTGTAATACCAAAGTCTTTACAAAATTCTAAGAATTCTATCGAGGTATATTCACCTCATTTGTTTGACCTTAAGACTTTGATCGAATGCCCTAATTGATTTTTTACTTCTTGCTTATATTCTTTAAAATCATCAAGTGTTTCAGATTTATGTGCCAAAAGATATAACACATATATCTAGAGTAATCATCGATAAAGGTTATAAAATAACCTTTTTCCTGATGTGTCTTTACTTTAAAAGGTCCACATAAATCTGTGTGAATAACTTCCAACAGGGTTGTTACCCTTATTGTTTTCTTAGGAAAAACTTTCCTAGTCATCTTTCCTTGTATTCAAGCTTCTCATTTGTTGAAAGTATTTTCCTCAAATCCAGACAATAAGTCAAAGTTGGATAATTTCCTCAACTTTTTCAGATTTATATGCCTTAGACGTTTATGCCACATATTTATATCAATAGTAAAGACACTCTCAATATAAACAGAAGATGCACTATTTTTATTATCTCAAAGTTTGAACAATCATTGTTCTCCATCAAATTCCCGAGAGAATAAAATTCTCCCATGCTTACCCAAAGTCACCTTGTTAGAAATAAACCTAACCACCTTTCTTCACTAAGGTAGGGACCGAGACAAGATTGTGCTTAATTGATGGTACAATTAACACGTCAGTCAATACAATTGGTTTGCTTTGTAATGTATCCTGAAGGACCCAATACTCAGAACATCTGAGAAAGTAATATTTCTCATATAAACTCGATGTTCTCCAGGTTGATATTCCTTCAGATCCATTGTCCCTTCCTTGGTCTTCGAGATGTGTCGTGTAGCTTCTAAGTCTATCCACCAACTTGTCACTAAGCAGTCCAAATATAGACATTCCGAAATTACGCATATTATATCCTGCTTTTCTGACTATCCGCGCTGTGGGTTGTTTCCTCCACTTTTCTTATTTCGACAGTCCCTCTTGTAGTGTCCTATCTTTTCACAATTGAAACACTTGATCTGAGAAGCGGTTTCTTACGATTTCTTAAAATTTTGATCGTCTTTCTTATTATTCTTGTCAAACTTCTTATTTGGTTTTTTCTTCTAGTTGGTTTTAGAGCTAGATGCTAACTCATCCTCAACTACTAGCAATTTTTCTTTTTCTTTTTGAGCATGTGTTCTTGCTCTATTGCTAGTTTAAGGGACAACTCTAAAAGGTTAATCTTAGGGCAGTGGTGACCATGTTCTATGACGGGGGTAGACTGTTCAGTATTGTTGATATCTACATCGGTTCGGGGATGACTGATTTTGCTATGGCTAAGTCTCTAACCATTACTAGTATGTGGTTTACATGCTCAACTACATTCTCTCCTTCATTCATTTTGAAGGAATTATACTTTTGTAGTAACAACTGCACATGTAATTTTACAATTGTATCATATTTAGCTGTTATTGAGTGAAACAACTCTTTAGTGGTCTCATATTCTTCAAAGACCCTGATCAAGCCATCCTCCATATAAGTCAACATGATCGTCCTTGCTATGGTATCATTTTTCAGAAATATTTTATATATTTCTAATTATTGCTCATTTGCATTTGGGGATGGCGAATGCATGGTTGCCTTTAATACATACTCAATACCTTCTAGTGTTAGAGCCAAAGGGATTTTTCTCTTCCATGCTTGGAAGTTGAGAACATTAAACTTTTCCGTTTTTGCCAATTCTGATACACATATCGAACTCATTTTTATGTGTTTAAAACATAATCTAATCTTGCATTACTTTAGAGATACCCAAGCTATTAAGGCAAGCACTTAGCAGAGCCATGATATGACATCATGCTAATTAATACAACCATTTACATGCTACTCAAATGATCAAGTGTATAAACATTTATTATCTACAAGGTCAATGATTAGAAATATCTTCCTCGACGGAGTGGTGGTTATCAATATCATCTTCAGGAACTCTCAATCCAAGTTTTGTACACTCAATGTGCTCTCTTCAAAAATAATCATCTCATGGTTTCTCCCTCCATCTAAACCAATGTCTCCAACACCTTTATTTTTGAAAGTATGAGAAGACGTTTCGCTTTCATCGAAGTTCCTAAACATCTTCAGCATTCTCCTCCAAACGGATGGTTCATCCTCCGTTAAGGCCGATTTCAGATAGCAGCAAATGAAGCGGGAAAAGGGAATAATGAGTGCTCCGATCGAAATCGTCCCTGTTACCAGAAAGAGACCGTGAAGACGAATGAGGGACAAACCGGAGGAATCCATTTGTATTCCAGGATTTGGACATGGTGTGTTGTTGCCATAAAAGGCCTCGTCCATATCGATCATTTTATTTCCTTCTGTTACGTTTAATATCGCCCTTGAGAAGTCAGAAACCAATGGAGAACCTCTAGGGAAGGCCTGGAAATCAAAAGTCTATCATCGTCAGCCACTGTGAAGGTGGATTTCTCGGTAGAGAAAAATGGAAAATCCAAATACGGTGAATGTATATTAAACAATATGGTGCGATATACGTACATGGAGCATATCGCGCATGCGCTGCAAATTGCATAGGAAACGCTACACGTACGTGGGCATCAGAATGGGTGCACTCCTTTTGTCCATCCCCACCTTTTATGAATAAGAGGCTTGTTCATGCTTATTGCCACTGCCGGTTTTGATTCTCACTTTTCTTTTCTCTTACTTGTCTAGATCACCGGTGTTCGAAGCCTACTGGACCCCCACTAATCCGGTTCGAGCCAGGTTGGGCCCTCTTTGTGGGTAAAGCTCTCCCCCGTTTTCTCCATTTGCAAGATTCGAACTAGAGACCTTGCGTAAGGGCACCAAGCGCCCTAACCAGTGTACCGACCAAGCGTTGCTCATTTTTCTTTTTATCTTGCAAAAACTATGCAATTCAGAAACGATTAACATCATAAATGGGGATGAAAATATGCACTTTTCGGTTTGGAGCACAAAAGCTTGATAAGCAATGGGGTGAGTTTATGAAGCTGACCCAATTCAAAGAACGTGGGAGACGATACAGTGCGGGTGCTCATTTTGGTGCTTGTTTTGATGCTTACATATAGTAGCGAGAATCTATATTTGAAGAAAGCTTCCATGTCATTTGATGAACGTGTGGCATCATGGAAGAATATGTGCCGCACTGTCTATGTTCCCGCGCGCGCGTCTGTGTGCGTGAGAGAGAGAGAGAGAGAGACTCACGAATGCAACCCCACCAGCTTTGTAGTGGGGGCCAGACATGGAGGTCAAGCTGGCCATGTAGCTCTGGGTCAGAATCAACACCACAAACAGCCAAACTATGATAACGACCCGAGCCAAATTTCTCGCAAGCCTTTCCCCTATAATCATTAATGAAAAGAATAAACAACAATAATTAAAGTCAATTTTGGCTGCCCACCTAACAGTTGACAAATTTAAGTTTCACACCGTATGTCTAGAAGCCTTCTTGCTTCGTTTCCTGATAAAATTACTTATCCATCCAGAAATAAAAGAGTTTAGCCTTAGAATTTATGTTTGGCATTTTACAAACCATAATGAATGACAATTCAAGCATTCAATTAACTTATTTGTCAAATAAATTAACTAAAAGACTAGATTTCTCATCCGCTATTTTTGAGAATGAAGAACATAGACTGCTATATGACTTATTCAAAAGCTTCCTTGTGTATGTGTGTGTATGTGGGTGTCAGAGAGAGAGAGAGTTGTACTATGAGCAAAGACCATCGTGGAGGAGGCAAAGTAGAAAACTGCGCCCCATTGTTCCGATGGAGGTCTGCGGAACTCGGGGTTGATCCTGTGCTCCAAAACCCAAACGACGAACCCAGTGAGTACGAAGAAAGCCAAGCTCGTCAGCCAAAGCTCTGTGGTCAACGGCTTCAAAAATACCAACGTGTTCATCTTCCTTTCAGCTCTTACAGGTACTATCATGGACACACCAGTCTCCGTGTAGGGCAATGTAAAATCCACATAGTTAGTTCGGTTGCTTGTGACTGTCATGTCTCCCAACACCATGTCATATTTCTGCGTTTTTAACACAATTCAGTTGATAAGATAATAACATTACCTATTTATTCTTTTGGGAAGCAAAAAAATAGTTCAATATATATATAATGAAACTCCACCCATATAAGGGATCACCCTTGCATTGCCGGTCTCAAGCCCAGACAAAGGAGGTGTTATGCATAGAATTAATGTTGGTTGGCTAAAATGGAGAGTAGCATAATGTATTCTTTGTGATAAGAAGATACCATTAAAGTTAAAAGGTAAATATCATAGAGCATCAATTAGGCATGCCATGTTTTATGGTTATGAGTGTTGGGTAGTTCATCATCAACATGTGACAGAAATGAAGACGTTGAGAATGAGTGGTCATACAAAAAAAGATCGTATACATAATGAGATTATTAGAAACAAATTAGGAGTGAGACCAATAGAGGATAAAATGAGAATATCGTTTGAAATAGTTTGGACATATAAAAAGAAGATCAAAAGAAGAACCTTTAAGAATGTATGAAAAACTAAATTTGAAAAGTATTAAAAGAGCTAGTGGACGACTTCAAAAGTGTTGAAAGAAACAATAAAAAATGATCTAACTTATTATGAGTTAACTTCTAACATGACACACGACGGAGATATGTGGAAACAAAGAATCCATGTAGCCGATCCGCTATGGGAAAAAGCTTAGTTGTTGTTGTTGTATATATATAATGACAGTTTCTTACCTGGAGATAAACCTCGTAAACAAGTTCATTATAGGTTCCAGCACTCTTTCCATCATGACGAGGGAAGGGGATGAATTCATGGTCGAGACAGTAAGGCAGAATTTCCAAAATTTTCTTGAACAATTGTATGCAATAGCCATCCACCATTGGTTCATTGCTTCTAGGATTCTTTTCCACCTTGAGAAACTCAGAGAACCCGGTCTTCAATGGCATACCAATTCTTAGTTTCTTACCGTTAGTAGGAATAACCCAACCTTTCGGCACCACCGTCATTTCCCCCGGCCCATGATCGCCTTAAGTTTACTGCTGCGTGCACCATGAGAACGGTTTTGAGTTCCATCACTCGGAATTTTTTCATCTCGAGTTTGGAAAAATCCTGCCGATTGATTCAAATATCCCACCTTTCTTTCTCCTTTTCCGATCACATTCACTATCTCAAAAATATCAGTTGAAAGCTGCCCTTCTTTGAGCTCAAATATCCCACTCAACCCCTTGAATCGGGTGTTTAGTACTTCCCTTAATATATTTCGACCTGTTTGGGAGATTCCCAAGTTCTCTATAATTCCTCTAGAGTTAGACATGTTTTCCCAACGTTGGTACTTGGAATGCCTGGCATTGGTTTTCTCAAGTGCAACAGCCAAAGCCCATATGGTGTCATATGCCCACAAACCAAATACATCAGGATGCGATGGTTGTCGTTCGATATCGGGATGAGCTGTACAGAACCTTCGACACATCTCAACGTGAAATTGTCCAATTTTTGTGATTTTGGCACGTAGGCTTTTACCCCTAACATGTTACAATGAAATGGTCATTCTCGGCTCGGGTAACAGCTGGACTGGATGTTACAATAAAATGGCCATTCTCGGCTCGAGTAACGGCTGGACTGGTCATCCAGTCGTTACTTAAGGAAAGGCCGGATAAAGTAACGGACAACCGTTACCGGAAAATCCGGTAACGACCATCCGTTATAACTCCCAAACGAGAGAAGCCACGAGAGGATTAAGCCAGACGATTGGGGGAGCGGCTGCCTATAAAAAGGCAGCCATTTCACAAGGTGAAATATACAAAAACACATAGATATACCAAATTACATACAATCATTTGAGCAAACCCTCGTGTGAAAACCTCGCAACATCACCATCCGCTGCGCTCACTCAACCTTTGACGACCCAAAAGACAAAAAGGTAAGCGCCGATCCCTCAGTGGTATCAGGGCTTGGTTCCCTACAAAACAAAAGAAGAGGGAGGGATACGTTAGAAACAATTTTTTCAGAAAGAAGTCGGACAGGAAAGACAGAGCATATTCGGTCGGCAAGCCGGAGCCGACGAAAAGCCCCAAAGGCAAAACCAGAGGCAAGCCGGCGAAAAGCCCCAAAGGTAAAACCAGAGGCAAGCCGACGAAAAGCTCTAAAGGCAAAACCAGAGGCAAGCCGATGAAAAGCTCCAAAGGCAAAACAGCGATAAGCCGGAAAAAGCCCGAAGGCAAAACAAAAACGGCAAGTGACGAACGACCAGCAGCCGGCTGGAGTGCTCAAAAGAAGAAGAACCCGCCGACAGCCGACAGCCAACGACGACGATCGTCCATCGGTCGACCCTCTCCCTCCCCCTCTCTCTCCCTCTCTCTCTCTCTCTTTGGAAAAATCCAGAACTGTAACTATTTTTTTATTTTTTTGCTTTTATAGGGATATAAATAAATAAAACAAATCCATGGTTTTCAGAAAACCGCAGTGGGAAAACCAGCGGTTTTCAAAAACCGTTGACGATTTCCCGAAAACCAACAGCGGTTTTCTGAAACCGCTAGTAGTTTTAGAAAACCGTGTTGGGTTTTGAGAGAGAAGGATAAAACTATCCCTAATCCTTTTTTATTATTACGAAGTTTCCATGCTAAAAGGACAAGTTTACCCCTTGGCCGTTTTTGAAAATTTTAAAAATACTGGGGGCTGTTGATTTACGGCATTATCCAACCCGATTTGGAAAATATCATTTCTGCCATTCAGTCAAAAGACAGGTTTAGCCCTGTTCCTTTTAAAAAATTACAGATTCACCTTGAGAGTTAAAATTATGATTTTAACCCCGATCAATTACGAATTTTACAAGAATACCAACTAGTAATTTTACGAGTTTGTCCTTATAATTTTACAAAAATATAAAAAGGGGACAAATAAGTAAAAATTACAGATTTATCCTTTGATTCGTTTAGGGGTTTGGAGGAAAAAAGAATTGGAAAATTGTTAGTTTTTCAATTCTGCATCAACTTAACGTGTTTCTTGCTCTGTATTTTTCTTTGTTTCCTTTAGAAAGAGAAAGACCGCTTGCTTAATATTTTTGCCAAACAAAAATGAGTTCTAGGATATGCATGTCCGAACTGGGAAAAACAGAAAAACTAAATGGTCTGAACTTCTAGACATGAAAGAGAAGAATCTCATTAGTTCTAACACTAGATGGTATAGAGTATGTGTTAAAGAAAACAGTGCGTCCTCCACCACCAGACGCAAACCAACAACAGTTAGAAATGTATAAAACATTTTTAAAAGACGATACCATAGTAAGAACTGTAATGTTAACTTATATGGAGGATGACCTAATTAGGGTCTTTGAAGAATTTGAGACTACAAAAGAGTTGTTTGACACGTTAACAGCTAAGTATAATACAACTGCAAAGTTGCATGTGCAGTTACTACTACAAAAATACAACTCCTGTAGAATGAAAGAAGGAGAAAATGTAGTAGAACATGTAAATCATATGCTGGTAATGGCTAGGGATTTAGCCGTAGCAAAATCAATCATCCCCGAACCAATGCAGATATCAACTATACTGAATAGTCTATCTCCATCATGGAATATGGTCACCACTACCTTAAGGTTAGGGCCTGAAATCAACCTTTCGGAATTGCCCCTAAAGCTAGCAATTGAGCAAGAATACATGCTCAAAAACAAAAGGAAAAAATTGCTAGTGGTCTAGGATGAGTTGGCGTCTAGCTCTAAATCCAACTAGAAAAAAAAACCAAATAAAAAGTTTGGCAAGAATATCAAGAAAGGCGGTCAAGCTTCTAAGAAATCATAGGAAACCTCTTTCCTGATCAAGTACTTCAACTGTGGAAAGATAGGGCACTACAAGAGGGACTGCCGCAACAAGAAAGGTAGAGGAAACAACCCACAATGCGGACAATCGGAAAAGCAGGACATAATCTGTGTAATTTCGGAATGCCTATACTTGGACAGCCTAGTTACAGGTTGGTGGATAGACTTTGGAGCTACAAGACACATCTCAAAAACCAAGGAAGGGGCAATTGATCTAAAGGAATATCAACCCGGAGAACATCATGTGTACATGGGAAATAATACTTTTTCAGATGTTTTGGGTATTGGATCCTTTAGGATATTTGTACAAGCAAACCAATTGTACTGACCGATGTGTTAATTGTGCCATCTATAAGGCGCAATCTGGTCTCGGTCCCTACCTTAGTAAAGAAAGGTTTTGAAGTTAGGTTTGTACCTAACAAGGTGACTGTGGGAAAACATGAGAGAATCTTGTTCTCGGGAGAATATGATGCATGGATTGTTCAAGTTATTCGATAATGAAAGTCATCAATCTTCTGTTTATATTGAAAGTGTCATTTCTGTTGATGTGAATATGTGGCATAAATGCCTAGGGCATATAAATTTGAAAAAGTTGAGGAAATTATCCAACTTTGACTTATTACCCGAATTTGAGGAAAAGACTTTCAACAAATGTGAAGCTTGCATACATGGAAAAATGACAAGAAAAGTCTTTCTCAAGGAAACAAAAAGGGCAACAACCTTGTTAGAGATTATTCACACGGATTTATGTGGACCTTTTAGAGTAAAGACACATCGAGAAAAGGGTTACTTAATAACCTTTATCGATGATTACTCTAGATATATGTATATATATCTTTTAGCACATAAATCAGAGACACTTAAAGCATTTAAAGAATATAAGCAAGAAGTGGAAAATCAATTGGGTCATACTATCAAAGTCTTGAGATCAAACAGAGGAAGTGAGTATACCTCAGCAAAATTTTTAGAATTTTGTAAAGACTTTGGTATTACTAAACAAAATACAATGCCTAGAACACATCAATAAAATGGTGTAGCTGAAAGATACAATAGAATCTTGCTGAATATGACAAGGTCTATGATTATTTATGCCTCTCTACCAAGGGTCTTTTGGGAAAAAGCAGTAAGTACAACTATTTACGTGCTCAACAGAGTACCATATAAAGCTGTGTTCACTACACCGTATGAGATGTGGTTTGGAAGAAAACCCAACCTAGGTCATCTTAGGAGATGGGGATCAATTGCACATGTTAAGATCCTTGATTAGTCTAGAGATAAACTAGATAGTAAGTCCTTGAGGGGTTTATTTATTGGATATCCAAAAGGTTTAAAAGGATATCAGTTTTATCATAAAGACCAAGGACTCATTGAAAGCATAGATGTTGAATTCTTAGAAGATTCTAAGAATGACATCTTGGAAAACAATGAAGAGTGTGTTGATGATTTGGTAGATTTTGATCAATCATCTTTTGAGCCCATAGAAGAACTTCCTGAAACTACCGATACCTTAATTGGACATAAGAGGCCAAGAGCCACTCCATCCTATTTAAAGGATTATCACACTTATCTTTCAGAAGAAGTGTGTAATTCGGTAGATTTAGATGAATTGACTGATAACTTGACTTATCAGCAAGCAATGAATTCATCAGAAGCAACAGACTGGGAGAAAGCCATGGATGAGAAAATTGAATCCATTGAGAAAAACCAAGTCTGGAAATTGGCTGATTTGCCAAAAGGAAGAAAAGATATAGGCTGTAAATGAGTTTTGAAAAAGAAATATAAGGTTGATAATACAATTGACAAGTTTAAAGCAATGTTAGTTGCAAAGGGTTTTTCGCAAAAGGAAGGGATAGACTATATTGAAACATATTCCCCAGTTACAAAATTTGCATCCATACGAATAATCTTGACAATATCTACATACTATGATTTGAATTTACATCAGTTAGTTGTAAAGACAGCCTTTCTAAATGGTGATTTAGAAGAAATCATATACATGCAGCAGCCCGAAGGATTTGTGATTGAAGGCCAAGAAGATAAAGTGTATAGGTTGAAAAAATCCCTATATGGCCTAAAACAGTCACCTCGCCAATGGTATTTGACTTTTCAAAATACCATTATAGAACTTGGGTTTGTGGCTAACAAACTTGATCACTGTGTTTATGTTTGGAACAATGGGAGCTATTTTGTCATCTTATCATTATATGTTGATGACATATTGTTGACTGGAAATGACAATGAAATGATTGTTAAAACCAAGTCATGGTTGAACTCTAAGTTCGAAATGAAGGATATGGGAGAAGCATCCTATATCTTGGGTATAAAGATCTCTCGAGATAGAGCATCTAGACTCTTATGCCTGAGTCAAGAGAGATATATAGACTATATCCTCAAGAAGCTCAAAATGGGTGAATGCAAGTCTGCAGATACACTTGTTACAAAAGGGGTGAAACTAAGTAAGGCTGATTGTCCCGATGAAGGAGACGATAAGCCTAATGTTCCTTATGCTCAAGTTGTTGGCAGCTTAATATATGCTATGTTTGGTCTTGTCAGTAGATATCAAAGTAATCTAGGTTGACAGCATTGGATAGCTGTAAAAAGGATTCTAAGATATTTGAAAGGAACAAAGGACTTGAAACTATGTTTTCAAACAAATGAACTGGAAGTGGTAGGATACTCAGACGCTGACTTTGCTGGGAGCAAAGATGACAACAAATCAACCTCAGGACAAATATTCTTATTTGGAGGTGGTGTTGTTTCTTGGGCATGTAAGAAACAGGGTTGTGTAGCATTGCATACACAGGAAGCTGAGTATATTGCTTGTTATATGACTGCAACAAGTGTCGTCTAGATAAGCCGCTTCATACGTGATTTGAAGCTGGAAATAATAGATGAGCTGGTGATTATCTATTGCGATAATAATGCTGCAATTACTCTTATTAAGAGTGGAGCAGATTGCTCAAAAAGCAAGCATATAATGGTAAAATACCACTATGTTCATGATATGGTTATGAGAAAGGAAATATTCATCTCATACATGCCAATGGAAGACATGTTGGCAGACCCCTTAACCAAAGGCATAATGAAAGAGTTCTTCTCAAAACATGTTAGAAACATGGGTTTGAGATATGTTGTTGTATAGGTAAATAACCATACAACGGATGATTTGTTGTGTAGGAAAATAACCACACAACAGATTCTGATTGCAATAGTAATCAGGAATCGACATAACTAGTGAAAACTCCTAGAAAGTGGAAGGAAAACCAGTATGTCGATACACTTGGCTCGAATGGCAAGTGAGAGATGTTACAATGAAATGGTCATTCTCGGCTCGGATAGAGGAAAGACCGGTATGTCGATACACTTGGCTCGAATGGCAAGTGAGAGATGTTACAATGAATTGGTCATTCTCGGCTCGGATAGAGGAAAGGCCGGATAAAGTAACGGACAGCCGTTAACAACCATCCGTTACAGCTCCCAGACAAGCGAAGCTACGAGAGGATTAAGCCAGACGATTGGGGGAGCGGCTGCCTATAAAAGACAACCATTTCACAAGGTGAAATATACAAAAACACATAGATATACTAGATTACATACAATGGTCTGAGCAAGCCCTCATGTGAAAACCTCGCGACATCACCATCCGCTGCGCTCACTCAACCTCCGACGACCTAAAAGACAGAAAGGTAAGCACCGATCCCTAATAACACTCCTTGCATGCTGTCAATTTCCGAGGGATCCAAGTAATCCAAGAGATTTTCCATCCCATTCGTCACCATCCAAACATAACCTTCACTCATCATGTTCAACTCTTTCACCACGAAAACACGAGTCTGCATGGACATGAGCTTGTAAAGCTCTTCCTGGATGAACTCATCGTGAATGTCGGTGGAAAGAACAGTTCTAGCGGGTAATTTCACGTCTATTCTTTGAAGGGCATCTGTTAGAAAGGGTATCAATCCCTTTCCGAACTCAGTATCTTCGTAGATGAGGGCGACTTCTCCCTATCGGTAAGCTTTAACAAGATCGACAATGGCGCCCACTTGATATAAATCGCTTTGTGCAGTCCGAACAAAGTAAGGATTTTTTGCTAATGATAGAGAAGGACTCGTTGTTGTTGTTGTTGATAGAGAAGGACTCGTTGCAGTGAAGGACAGGATGGGAACATGAGATTTGTCGCCCAAGTTGGCTATAAATTCCGCGTCGCCGGAACTTCGAGGCCCAAGAATGGCATCAACTTCAACGTTCTTCAAAAGATCAAGTGCTGACTTTCTCTTGCTGTCTTGATGAGCACGTTGATAGTTTAGTCGTCCAACAAACAAATATGTTCTCATTCTCTCCTGTTCACAGGTAATGGGCGTTTAAATAATTCTATTTTGTTGTACTGTCTGATTATTTCAATTTACTAATTTGCAACGACGGTGATTTCTTTTTTGTTGAAAAAAAGATTACCTACGTAGCTAGTAGATTGGTTGTTGATCTCTTTTTTCTGTTTGAGATACTGTTGGTCGTCTTGTACACTTTTATCCACCTTTTGGTTTTGACATGTATCAATCAATTCTCTTGGTTTTCTCACAAAAAATCAGTACCATGCGACCGAGAATTCATCGATATTTGGATTAATAGTTTAAAAATATAAGATAGGATTTCTTCTTGCTTTCCTTATTGCTCTTGCAGCATGGAAATCATGCGTATATGAAAGTTCAATCAAGATTTAAGTTTCTTTGGGTGGTCCCTTTTGCAGAATCAAAATGATAGGTATCAATCCACATATGGAGTACTTACGTGCTTTCAATTTATATGTCACCAAATACTTGCCTTTGTGCTGGAATAGGTGTGAAGAGAACAGTTCGAAATAAGAAAATAGTTGACATATCTGCAGATGCTGCTTTGACGTTGTCATTTTGATAGTGGCGGCTATGGAGAACCAGCTTTTTGGTATGAGCGTGGCGGGCGTAGAAATCCTCGATGGCCATCTTGATGCACGAATTGCTAATCTTTCCATCAAACGTGCTGAAATCCAGAACCAATCCGACGTTCACTGGTGTTGCAGATTGGCTGGCACTCCATGAGGAGAAGCAGCAAACACAAAACCAGCACAGAAGAAGAATGAGTTTCAAGGTGATGGCTTTCATCTTGTGCTACACTTTCTCTTTGTCAAAATAGCCCGCCGGCTATCTCTCTGCGGCGTCTGTGTATTAAATATTGCCGCAAAACCGAGTCGCAATTAAACAGTTAGAAAGTCTCCGATGTTTTCCAATGGATTCCTGAAGTTGTGCAGCGCGCTGACTAAAATTCTTTCGTATGACTTTAAATGCTCGAGAACATCCAAAAGCACCACGGCGTTAGCCACCTAGCAGGGCTCCTGTTAGTGGACCCGGAGCCACAGGTGAGTGGCGTGCTGGAGAAGCCTGGATCCGACCCAGGGGAGGTTCAGTGCGGGTGTTTACATTTGGTTCGGTTCCAGGGAGATAGAAAGAGCGTGACGGTGATAAGAGAGTGCTTAAGGATGAGTCCACACTTCTTGTAAGATAAAATGCACGACACACACTTAAGGTGATTGAAACATTAGCATAGGTAGAGTTCATGTAAGAAGGCACGAGAAATTGAATAATGATTACCCTGAAAGAGCTTGGAAGGCTCAAAAGTTTCTTAGTGTATGCTAATATGACACAAGATAGAGAACAATGACAACTAAGTCTCGATTTAACCGACCCGAACGTCGAGTAAGGCGTGTTTTCGGTATCGATTGTATTATGTTTTTATATGTTTCTTAGTGAGAACTTGTTGGTTATTGAAAATCCTTTTGGTTGTCTGATATTTAATCAATGCGCTCTTCCGACTTGAATACTTCATAGGACCCACCTACCCCCTTAATTCTGCTCAGGATGCTCCATTATATTTCTTCGATTCCGTGTGTACTTGTTTTCTAGTGTTCGACCATTCTCGTGGTCAGAGTAGAAGGTTGAATTTGGTAAAGTATTATATATACGAAGGGAGGAAGTCTTTGCAAGACTCTGTGAGCTGCGGTTGAGTCAACTAGGTTGAGTCGATCAAGACTTCAAAACCATCTTTTGTTCATCTCTACCTACACTGCTTATAGTTTACGCGATGAAGCTGGCGACCGAGAAGATAAATAACAGTCCACAATTGGTAAACGGTTTCAGGAAATAGCACCCCGTCCAGTTTGGTTTGCTTGGTATTATACCAGATCCAGAACTTGAACTTATTGGGCCTACCACAAGAAAACCATATCCAGACCCTACATACAACTATAAACCATAACCAGAAAAGTGATAATTTCTGCGCCTTTTTGTGAAATCTGTGTATAATGGAAACTCTAAATCCCAGTAAGTCGGTAGTTGTGTATGTGTGTGTGTGGAGAGAGAGAGAGAGGGACCAAAATGGTTGCATGATGAAGCTTTGCCAATTTAGATTCGGTTGGGAGGAAAAAGAGGAGTACGCTTAGTCACTGTGAAGAGGGCGTAGACGGGGCCGACTAATACCTACACACACAAAGAAGAGAAGCAAGAACCGTGGCGGTTTTTAGAGCAAAAAAGACTCTGTGTCTGTGTGTGTGTGTGAGCGCGAGTCTGTGTGTGACATTTCAATTGTTTCAATTTATATACTGGACTTAAAATCCTGATAGTTCCAGAAGAAATTGCTCTGAAGCACCGACCGCAATCTATTGCTTATTCTTTAATTCCACCAATTCAGTGCATACTCACAAAAGCCTGTACAATGTCATTTCTAAACGCAATTGATCAGCAACACCTAATTCTGCTGCTTATGCATTGATTTCCTCCAATTCAAGTTCATAGTTCCATGGGGAGCCCTATACTATCTCCGATTATCCCAAATAAGAGGAAGAAGAGCACAGTTTACTTAAAGGATTTGCACAGACACCTTTACCTTTCATACCAAAACGTTAGTCTACAAAAACCCTCTTAAGTAGCTCAATTTGTCCCCTGCTGCCATCATCTTCCTCCGTAGTTTCTTCAATATCCAACTCTGGATTGCTTTCGGGAGATTCTTCATCTCTCTGCCATGCAATTCGTTCTTTCTCACCACCGTATTATTAAAGGCGTCGCAATTCGTGTTCTTGCTATCAAAATGTCTAGCAATGGACGTCACTTTGTGCCATAGATTTCCATTTCCCTCGCCGTGGGAGTTGCTTGATTTCATATAATCAAGCAAGAAAGAAAACAAGCATGCAGCAAAAGCAATAAAAGAGGTCATTCCTGTAAAGATGAAGAGGCCCCATAAGCTAGAGAGCGACAAGCTATTGGAGTTCTCGACTTTTGCAGTCTTCACGCAAGAGATCTTATTCTCAAACCAATATTTCTCAATGGCTAGCATTCTGTCTCCCTCTGTAACGTTCATCAATGCTCTTGAAAAATCAGCAACCAGTTGGGATCTTCTGGGGAAAACCTACATGCAAATGAAGATTTCCTTGAGAAAGAGAATAATCAAAGGCCACTCTAATGTATGGACCATGAGTAAGTTCAGTTGTATGAAACAGAAAGCAGGTCTTGTCACCAAAACCAGACATATTTGAGGGTAACAAAAGGCGGAATTCAACAGTATAAAAATATGATTAAACCATTGGTGAAATAGAGAGAAGATAAATTATATAAAAAAACATACTTTGTGGGAGAAGGGAGAATCGGCCTCCCCACCTCTACTAGTAGCTTTCAATAAACTCAAACACCCACACACACACACAGACAGAGAGACTCACAAAGCCAAATCCCCCAGTTCTGAAGGTAGGGCCAACCATGGCAAATCCAGAGCAATACCTAGACAGAAACAACTTGAGATACGGTATCTCGTCGAACATAGCAGCAACTCCACCATTTTTGCTCCCTGAAGTGAGAGCACCGACGTAATCTTCAACTCTATCGTAAGCTTTGAGCTTTGATTCATCAACATGCAATCGTTTTAACAGGCCCAATACAAGAGGGCCTGTGGGATAACCAATAAAATCTCCTCTTCTTATTAGAGTCTGGATATCTGTCACCGTCGGTTGAAGCTGTTGAACGGTAAGGATGGAAGACAAGCTTGCCGTGTAGCTTGACGTCAAAATTAACACCACAAAAACCCACACGATGATCACAAACCGAGTCAGATTGCTTTCAAGTTTTTCCTCTGCATGAATACAACGAGCATGAAATTATATCAGCATAGGACAGTACGCAGAAACTTTTATACAACAAAAAAAATTGTTTAAAAATCATTCTGAATAGCATGAAATAAGAGGTGTTAGCAATGGTAGCTTCTGTCACAGGCAGTTTGCTGCTCTTGAAAGTCTTGCTACTTATAGCGATTAGCTAAGACAGTTCAATACTTTCATGTAGTTTCTGTATGTTGGAAAACACATATGCGTGTTCCAATAGTCTCTAATTTCAGCTTTCCTTAAATATTTAGGTATTGTTTTCACAAGAGATCAAATACAAGATGATAAGTGGGTTAACCTTCCTTGATTGGATGATGGAAGACCTGATCGAGATAAGACATAGAGCGGGAGAAACACGTTTGGATATTTGAAGAGGCAATTAGATGCATGGATCTCGGGCAAGAAGTGCTTCTATAAAGAGAGGGTGTAAAAAATGTTGAAGCACATGTAAAATATATGATCTTGCCTCACTACTGAGAATACGTAGCTTAGCCTTCTCATTTTCAAAGAAGGGTTGAATTTGGTTTGGGTTTGGTTGATAAAGAGAAAGAGTTTTATGAATCATAAAGAAGGTTACGAAAGTCCTCCCATTTCTTTTCCTACTGATGAGAAAATCACTGTAAATTCACGTGGCTAAATCCTTTAACCGACTCTCATTAGTCAAGGCAACATCACAGGAGCTCATTTTATACTGAGATGGGATTAAAGATTCGCTCTTTTTTATTAATTCAGTCAGCTTCAGCCAATCTTCTAATGTCTATCAAAAAAAAGGTATGCTTCTAATAAATGCATAAGATAGCTGCGCATCCATATTTTTGGATTAAGTAATATTGGCTTATCTGGATAAGGCCACCCCGATGATTTTAGGGGCTGCTAGGGAAGATAGGTAATGCCGACAGCCCTACTGCTGTTCTCTCTTAAACGACAAAGTTGTCTTCTGTGAGGACATTAAAGCAAAACATCAAAAGAGGAAATTTCTATTTTATCTCCCTTTAAATAATTTGCAGGAGACAAATGAGAGAGAGAGAGAGAGAGGACATACTGTGGGCAAAGACCATGGTAGAGAAAGCAAAGAAGAAGGTGGAGCCTATGTGTTGTGATGGAGGGCCTCTGAACTCTGGATTGATTCTGTGCTCCAAAATCCAAACTACCAAAGCAGTGAAAATAAAGAAAGCTCCAATGGTCAACCAAAGTTCCATCGTCAAAGGCCTCAAAAATATCAAAGCGTTCTTCCTAGCTCCGACCGTCAACGGCACAAGCATTGACACTCCAGATTCTGTGTAGGGCAGCATGAAATCCACGTAGTTCGTCCGATTTTCTTCAATGGTGATATCACCCACCACTGCGTCGAACTTCTGCATTCGAATCATCATTTAAGTCGATTCTGAAGGAATAGACTAAGTTTTCGATAAAATTAAATTCATTCTCAGGATATGATAATAATTATAAATAATTAAGTGAGAGAGAGATACCCCAAGATAGAGTTGGTGCAGAAGATCAGCGTAATCTCCAGCACTTTTTCCATCATCATCAACAAAAGGAACGAATTCGTAGGGAAGAGCGTAAGGGAGAAACTCCAACGCAGCCTTGAATACGTCTATCGAATATCCTTCCACCTTTGTCTTGTTATCCACCGGATCAATTTCCACTTTAACGAATTCTGTGAATTTGTGCTTGAGCGGAACACCAACTCCCAGTTTCTTTCCGTCCGTAGGCATAACCCAACCCTTCGGAACCCCCACACAATCATCTGGCCATATAACCGACTTAAGACCGCTAGTGGTTTTCTCACTGTTTCCATTCTGCAGGTTTGAGAGTACCGTGGTGGGATTCCAAAATCCAATTTGTCTTTCTCCTTTTCCAATCACATTCACTATCTCAAATGTGGTAGAATTCAACTGCCCATTTTTTAGCTCAAATTCGCCACTTAACCCCTTAAATGTAATCCTTAGTATCTCATTCAACAGTTTGGGACCATTTAGAGAGATACCCAAGTTCTCAAAATCTAATGAAATCTGTGATCTCGGCCGAGAAGTTACTCCTTTCTATAGCAGTAGCCAATGCCCATATGGTGTCATAAGCCCACAATCCAAACACTCGAAGCTCCCTCGGTGTTTCGACATCGAAAATTCCCTCTCTGAATCTCCTCTTCCATCTCACTGTGAAATCATCCAATGCCTTGGATTTTGGTATGAAAGTCTTTACTCCTATGACTCCCTGCATTGAAGCAACTGCGGCGGAATCCATGGACTCTATAACATCTCCCATTCCATTGGTGACGATCCAAACATATCCTTCACTCATCATGCCCAGTTCCTACACGTAGGAGAAGAGCCGGGTGCAAAGATCAGGCAGCATGTGCACCACAAAAATCCTGGTCTGCATGGACATCAGCTTGTACAGCTCTCCTTTCATGAACAAATTGGTGCACCCATTTGGAATAACAGCTCTGTAGGGCACTTTGGCCTCTATTCTTTGAAGGGAATCTGTTAGATAAGGTATCAAGCCTCTCCCGTATTCGGTATCTTCATGAACAAGCACGACCTCTCTCCATCCATAAGCTTTAATAATGGCTTGTACTGCACCTACTTGAGCCGAGTCCGGTTGCGTGGCTCGAACAAAGTAAGGATTTTCAGCTAAATTAGGTAGAGAAGGGCTTGTCGCCCCGAAAGAAATGATGGGGACTTGAGTTTCCTCTCCAAGTTTTGCAATAAACTGTGCCTCTGCGGACCTTATTGGGCCAAAAATCGCTTCGACTCTCACGTTCCTCAACAAATCAACAGCTACACACAATGAAATTATCATCTAATTAATTAAGTTATTACAAAATTACACAAGAAGTTATGTGCAAATATAATACATTTATTCATTGGACGCATGCGAATATTCATTTCTCAGGTCCTTATTTCCAAGAGAACTGTTCTCTCACGTGTCGCAGAACTTCAGATAACTATGATTTTCATGATCCGCATATGGATCCTCTTAAAATATTGCTTTGTTTTGTTTTGTTATTTTCTCTGAGAGAAATAACAAATGACACTAAGGTTGTGTTTGGATTCATTAGTAGAGAACAAGAATTCTTCATGCGAAGAACTCTCAAGGGTTCATCCTCATCCATATCGTAATGACTGATCTTTTCAAGCGAGTTAGGACGTTGATGCCTAGTTGCTATGTTGAATTCTTACCTAAGCAGGTGGGAAACCTGGGCTTAGGCTTGAAGGATTAAAATTCAACTATAGTTATGCTGTTAAAATAAAATCTAAACATGAGATTTTGGTTTAGAAGGTAACTTAAAGCACTAAGTATCTCTTTCCTCAAGTGAAAAACAAGCACTCCTGCTTAGGAGAAGAGAGAAAAGGAAAAAGAATCATACTGGCTGTTGCTGCTCTTGTGACATCGTTATGTAGGTAGCTTCTTGTGTGCATCACCATTCTTTTCGTGTGATTCTGCGAGGAGTAGAAATCTTCCAAAGCCATCCATACGCATGAATTAGTAATTTTCCCCCCCAGTGTGCTCAAATCAATGATGAGACCCACGTCTACTGGTGTTGCAGTCTGGTTGATGCCATATGAAGACCACGTTTGGAGCGACAAGAAGAAAAGAAAGCAATGAAAGTTAGCTTTTTCCATAATTTGGCCGTCTGATTGAACCCGGATTCAGCCAGCAAAGATGTTTCCAGGTTGATGGTGCATCATAAATACCCCTCGATTCTCGTGTTAGGTATTTGGGGAAATTTCATGGAAGGGAAACGAACAGCTAGTTTCATCGAAAGAGTCGTTCAATAGGAAAAAGGTCCATAACTTATCGCCGTCCGGATTCGATTCTCACGAGCATCATATTGTATAAAATCTCCGTAGAATAGCTACACTAGGATCAAAGTTTGGCATTTTGTGAACATAATTACTGCGAGATATGAACATAAAAAAAATGAAAAAGGAAGAAATGTTGAAACACGTTATCTTTTGAATCGCTTGTAGCACAAAACAGAAGTGCACACCAAACAGGCAGATCTTACTATCATTTGGGACCATTATTCTACCTTATATTTTACAAGAGAGAATGGTCGCAGATAGACAACTTACCAACCAAGTTTGAATACGGTGTCCTACGTCGAAGCTGACTCGGTAAGGAGCTGAGCATTCGTCGACTAATGGCTCAAAGTTGATGAGTCAACATCGTGTATGGCTGAGTCCCCACGCGACTTCCTTCTAGCCTCAATAGAATCAAGATCATTCTAGAAACGGGACTGACCGAATTAGAGACCAAGTCTTATATTCGAAAGATGCCTTGCATTCATTCGTTTTACAGGGAAAAGAAAAGAAACTCGATTAATAGTGTAAGGAACTGATATGACTCGTTTCATTTCGTTTTACTCTTTTTCTTTTTAATTGTAAATATCATGTTCAACATGTGATAAATCTTTTTGGGCAAGCTGGGGTTTGGGACTTCGGAGACGCTTCAGGGATGGCTGTGGGGTGGGTCGCAGACGGGTATAGCTATACCAGGCCCAGGCTCAAATTCCCCTCCTCCATTACCATTTCAGAACCTTGTTCCCATTCTCGTCTCCATCCTACGTTGGGAACTAAAAACAGTCCAATATTCGTTCTCATGTCTCTACGGAGACATGTAGAAAAAGAGAGATACACATCTTGGAGCTCACTTACTTTATATATAAAATGAAACTTAATTTATGCAAATGCATCTAAATTCAAATATATTATTACCAATGAAATGTGAGAAATGATGATGAGCTCACATTCAAAAAAGAGGTGATACTTTCTTTTATTTATTTATTTCATAGTTTGTTTTATTTTTAATTGAGCCTAACTTTTAGAATTAATGGGAGAAAGAGTCGGTGTGGGGACTTGTTATCCTCATTCTCATCCCAATCCCTGTCAAAAATTTCCTTACTCTCTCCATTTTCCACTCTCCGAGGCAGATCCCCATGGAGAGGGGGAGATCTCATCCCCATAAACATCAGTAATGGGAAGGGATAGGTACGAGGTTGGGTCTTTTCCCCACGGTTAATGACTGCCTCAAACCTTAATTTCAACCAATAACAAATTTAAAATTCAAGGATCTTTAGTTAAAATCTAATAATTGTTAAAGCCAATTCAAATAATTGGAGCATTTTAAAGTTGTAGTTAAATTCTTTGTTAAATTCAAGTATCTCACTCACTCACACACATAATTCAGGTCGGGTATGTGTTGGGTACTTCTTACGCCATACCCAGTCAGAAATATTCGGGTTTTTCATAGTCACAAACCCAGTCATGCCTGATAATCCCTGCCCCATTTGATCCAGATTAGATCGGATCCCATGGCCAGGCAGGAGAACATTGCCACCCCTAGACCCTTACCAGACATAACAAATACTCTAGTAATCGATCTGGCTTGTCTCACACCGTGCGGTTCGACGCTGTTGGTAGTCCTCCACTCCTCAAGGTCCAAAAAGGATCGACAGTGGGGGATTTGCCCCTAAAGACTGGTGCAATTGTTGATTAGAGGACCCTCATTCATGTCCAAATCAGAGGTTTTTTTCCAGTCAATCCCCTAGACCAGAGAACCACAGCTCCTTTTGTTGAGTCGATGAGAAATTTCTTGGCATATGCTTGCCCAGAAAATAACAGGTTTCGATCGATTCAAAGTTGGGAGCGAACATATGATAAGATTGCTTGCAACCAAAACACTTGAATCTTTCCAACTTAGCACAAGCCACGGCGCTGCTTAACCAGAAGTTGATTTTACGAACTTCCAGACGCAGCTGCCGAGCAAGTTTTCGTGATGGGCAATAGTCTAATTTCAGGTACTCTTTTAGAAAGAAATGACCAGTTCGTCCATTTTCCCAGCGGCACATCCAAATAGATTTGGATCTCGAGGTGCTTCAGCAACAAATTGATCTGGTTCATGTCAGGTCTTCCATAACATATCACACATGAATTCTACAAGAGAAATGAAAGGTGTAGCAGAGAATTCCTTAAAAGAAAATAATAAACTTTTGTTTTAATGTTAAATTTTTCGACATCTCAACAGGAACTTAGTTTACACTGTTTTTACACACTTGATGAACAATAGACATCTTTATATCGTCAGGATCTGGCAGGTCAGGCAGGAATCATCTGTGGACCTATACTATTGTGCCTAACCTTTCCAGTTCATAGACAACCAATTCCAGATCTTCTCAAACTGGCTCAAATTAACATAGGAACAAAAAGTTCGGTAAGGGCCACTGGTTGCACCGTTGGCGGTAGAGGGTTTGAACCCCACAACTCTTATCCCTTTGTATTAGCCCACACCTAAGATGATCCCTGGGAGTGAGGGTGCGTAAATTTCAAGCTCAGATGCTTCAATTGCCGATACTAGTGTTGACTGAAAGCTTAAATCAGTCTGCTACGTATGTCAAGCTGCTCCTACTGTTCTCCGACCAATGGGTGGCATAGGGGTAGCACCACCCTTACGATTCAGCAATATAAGAAATTTCTTATAAAATTCCCCATTCTTATCCGGATAGAGTACCAAGGATTGTTAGGACAATAAACATCCTGGCCTCAAAGTTTTACAAATCCAACCCCTCAAAAGGTGGCTCATCCAAGCATAAATCGAAGTGGAATGTCATTGACTTCCAGCTTGCTGCTTACCCAGTGGAGAACCTAATGTGGGACTCCACTTACAAAGCATGCATACTTTCACAAGCAGATTTGACAAGCAAATCTTTCAACAAATTCAGGATGATAAGAAGTCCAATTCGGTTTAGGAATATAGTTTTCCAAAGTTGAACAAGAACTCCAGCCTACCCGCCCACCAACTACCTAAATTTCTACGTTTGTACAAATCAAAGGCCTAGAATCGCCACCTATATCTTCCTTCTCATGAAGGTACCCCTCTCTCTCTCAAAAATGAGCACAAATATGCAACTCTTTTATCTCCACTCCGTTACTGCTTTTCTCTTATTCTATGCTTAGTTTCTTCCATAAAATTTACAACTGAAATGAGAATCACATTCTCAATGTCACATATAACATGTATATGTTGTACAGGAGCAGAAACAGTGCAAGGCAGTGTTGTCTGATGCGTATCGTATCGTGTGTCGCTGGGCTCCACGATACGGGTGTATCGTATCATATCGTATCGTATCATACTTTAATATTAAAATAATGTAAAAATTAATTTAAATTAATAAAAATTAGGAAAAATCCAGAAAAAATTCAGAAAAAAATCATGAAAAATCTGATAATTGCTTTAAATTCATATATTGTAAGTTTAGTACAGATTGAGCATTCAACATTGAACAATTGCATCCAAATTTACATATTTTGAATCCAAAAAATGAAATACAGATTACAGACACAATTACATTTTACAAATTGTAATCAGGCTCATCAACTAAATAATCTTCATCTTCTCCTTGTTGCAGATCCTCCTCATCATCATCAGTGACACCTTCTTCTTGGAAATCAAATTCTTCATCTCCTTGATGTTGTTGTTGCACTCCTTCCAAATTAATCCAAACAACGTCTTCTTCAGTTAGGAGGGCATTTTCTTCAGTATCTTTCATAACCCAATCTTCTAATATATCAAAATTATCCAAACTTATTGGATCAAACTGACTTTCTTTTCTATTTACTTTTTTTAATTGCCTACGACAAACAAAGATAAACAATTAGTAAATAATATTAACAATTGAAGACTGAAGTTAAACAATATTGAATTGAAAATTTGAAAGTAATACAACATTACCTTTCACGAAGGTGCATGTTACAACGAATATAAACTAAATCATTTAGTCTTTTGTGTTCCAACCTGTTGCGCTTCTTTGTATGGATGTGTTTAAAAACATTCTAATTTCTTTCACAACTTGTTGCACTAGAGGTTTGGCTTAAGACTCTCACTGTAAAATCTTTAAGGTTTGGACAATCAGTTCCAAACCTGTTCCACCAAACATCTGTAGAAAAAGATAAATATTATAGACATAATCCACAGTAATGTAAGATGAAACTTAAATATGAAAATAAACAATTTACCTAGACGCATCGTAGTGCGGTTGTGAATTGCTACATGCAAACCCATCAAGTGAAGAACATTATCATATATCTCCATCTCTCGATGTATCGCATCTGCTATGCTCTCATCAGGGACTAATCTGTCGATACATTCAATGATTCCTTGATTAACCTCATCGTCCCTTTTGAAGGTTGTTGAGTACCTTAATGATGGGTTTAGATAGTAGGTTGTTGCATGAATAGGCTGATGCAATTGTTTATTCCATCTACTCTCAATTATTTTCTACACGGGCACATAATCTCTTTTTTTCTATTAAAGTTATTTCTGATAACTTCTTTTTTCCTATCCATGGCTTCATAAAGGTAGCCCATAGATGGTTTCTCATCGCTGTCAGCCAATCTCAAAACTTTCACTAAAGGATGGGTAATTTTTAATAATCTAACACATGCATTCCAAAATGAACTTCTAAAAACTGTTTCTGCAATCTCATTCAACTTTCTATTCCTTATGTTTTGAGGCAACTCTGCAAATTGTTGCCACTCATCTGAGGAGAACATTCTCTTTAAAGTTTGCTTCTGTCTCACAATACTCTGTACAGATAAGAAGTTTGTTGCGAACCGAGTTGCAGCTGTGCGAAGAAGATTTGCACCTTCTGTGTATCTCCTCATCATACACAAAACAAATGTATGGTTGTAAATAAATTTTGTAATATCTTTGCAACACTTAGTTGCTGCCTTTATTTCATCCATCTCACCAATGTCCTTGAGGATGAGATTTAAACAATGGGTTGCACATGGTGTCTAGTAGAAAGTCCCATAAATATCAGTTAACTCCTTCCTAGCTGCTTTGTAGTTAGTTGCATTATCTGTAATCAATTGGACTACATTTTCTAACCCAATCTCCTGTATAACCTTATCAAATTCCTATTGTATGATCTCTGCAGTGTGCCTCTCCTCTGACATATCTAGAGATCTCAAAAACATGAGTCCTTTAGGATAATATATAAGAAAGTTTAGCAATATCCTTCCTCGCTTATTGGTTTATCCATCTGCCATGATAGTCATCTCATTTCCTTCCACGACTGTCTCAAAGTCGAACAATATTGATGCACTTCAATGATGGTCTAATCTAATATCTTCTCTCTCAACTAATGATAAGAGGGCATCTGTTTCTTGGACCAATGTTAATAATTGCATCTGTCATTACTTGAAAATGAAAATTGTTTATTGCATTAAATAGAATGCATGCATCATAAAACCATCTTCCCACTACAAGGTCTGCCTGATCATGTAGTTTTTCTGAAGCCATAGCAGCACGAATTCCAAGTTGAACACCAGGTGTAGTTGAAGGAGGAAAGAACGAATGTATGGTAGAAGAAGTTCTTTCTCTATTCCTTTCTGAACTTCCTCTTCTGTCACCTCCAAAGGCTTCAGCAGCAACTCTCTTTCCCCTGTTAGGTACTCGCGAACTGCTACTACCAATCTCTGTTCTAGAATCTGAAGACAAACTATCAATGAATCCAACTCCAGTGGCAGTAGCATCATCAGCTTCTTCACACATTTGGAAATCATCCTTTTGTTGTCTCCTTTCCTGTATGCTCCCAATCATCTGCAAGCATTACCATTTAATACCTTCTAGCACACTTCTTACTCTGCCTGTGCATGGAGCAACTTCTTTTTTTGTTCCTGTTAGGTGGTGTTTCAACCTTAAAATTCCACCACTAACCACCTTTTCATAAAATAAGCATCTAATCTTTAACTTTGAACCCTCAATTGGTATACCCCACGGCCATGCCGGATCATCAGACCGATAATGAGAGTCTCTACCACCCCTTCCTACCATCTCAATCGAGTACTTTAATTCAAGCAAAAACCTGAAAATAAAAGCACTTCATAAATCCCCCAATCTTCAAATAACACTCAAATCGAGTGTCTCCCACTTCATGAATGCAATAAAAATCGTATACACACACTTAATAACTTCATATTTTGTCATTCAAAAAAAAAAAAATAACACAAAAAACAACAAATATAAAGAGAAAAAATGGAAAAACCATTAAAAATATACCTAAATCCGAGTTTGGAAGCTTGCACGGACACCGTAGCGCACGATTTTTGAGCTTTGAACACTAAAGAAGCGAAAACTGGTTCTTAGGGAGCTTGAAAAACCCAAGAAGAGAGAGGAAACCCGCAAGAAAACAAGGGTTTCGTGCGGCCGAGACCCTTTATAAAGGTCCCAAGGCGTATCGCCCGTATCGTACGACACGTGTGATACACACCGTATCATGCGATATGGCTCATATCGCACGATATAGTGCGATACACCCGCACTAACGATACAGGCCCCCATATCGTATCGTGGTGGCCCACGATATGGTGCGATACGAATAACACTAGTGCAAGGGAGCATACAATACATAGCCAAGGAAGCTACAAACTAACATAATGATGTGAACTGAACATGACCTACATATAAACCAACAATCGTCTACCCCCCATTTATCATGAGGGACTGAAAGATGACCTTCTTGAACTCAATGAAAGTTGAATAATCCCCCTGTATATGTTGTTTCCATGGCTCTCCATCCATTTGCATGTAGGCATCATTCCACTTACTACCTCGAAGCTCCAATTTAACTGCAGCAGCTTGGGATGATCAAACATTATCACCAACTAATTTTACAATACACTGAGCCTCACAAAGAAGAGTTTCTCAGCTGTCACAAAATCATTCCACGATCCCCTAATCCAGAGAATGATGCCCCCTTTAGCTGATTAGGGAATGCTCATATCACCAATTTTGGCATATGATCGGCCAGCTAATATAGATACTTTTCATGAGCCCACTAAATACCAAAACACTAGATTTCTGAAAGTACATGTTCTCACGGATGCCTATTTGAGAATGAATGAAATATTCAACGAAAGAAGGATCTAGCAAACTTAATGCAGAGCATAGGTCATGCAGACACCAACTAATAGTAGAATTTACAAGAAAACCAGAAAAAGATACCTTCTCCAGATATTCAGGCTTCAAATGGCCCCATGGGTTTCTTCCACTTCCGTAGTTGGGAAGGTTCAAAGCTATAATCGCCCTGACACTGCATATTATATATTTCATATGGCAGTTGAAATTAGAAATATGTCGAGAGGCCAAAAAGAAACTATATCTCAAATAAAGGGCAACATTTAACTTCAAATTGTACTTATTAGTTGGTGGAAAGAATTTTTTTTGTATTAAGAGGAAATCATTCCTATTATTATGCTTAAAGAGACCCTTAAACACCAGAACTTCCAAATAAATGGGAGAAGAGTTTAGGTTGTTTCCAGCAAGAAATCTCAGCTACATCTTAAAAGTTTTAAAGAAGTCAGAGCACTTCTCTCTAAGTTTCTTTGTCCAGTTAAAAGATCAATAGTGAACGCAAGTTGAAACGTTCGAGAGACCTACAAGTCTCTACCGACCTCACACAAACCACATAAGTACAACTCATGTATTGACACATCATTACGTTTCAATAATCAATTCTATCTTATCATATTCACAAGTCAATATCCGGATCCATGTGATATCAACACATTATTCAAATAATAACATTTTATATCAAACACATACATATGAAATCGTTCTCCTTATCATACATAACATTATCTCAACTCATATCAAATGACCCATAATTTCAAATACCATTCAAAAAGTACTCATAAAACATTTAATAATCATACACATTTACATTATTCAAAATGAGAGAAAATCACTTATAGTATAGTTTTATTAAAGAATACATAACCCCTACTTCAAGGAGCACTGAAATTAAACTCCAAACTATTGGATTGCTCTTATTATCATCAATCTTCTAATTTTAATCACTAAATACAACAACGACAACAACTAAGCCTTTTCCCATACTAGACGGGGTCGGCTACATGGATTCTTTGTTTCCACATAGCCCTATCATGTGTCATGTTAGCACTTAACTCACAATAAGCTACATCATTCTTTATTATTTCTTTTCAACACTTTTGTGGTTGTTCTCTACCTCTTTTAATACTTTTCAAATTTAGTTTTTCATACTTTCTTACAGGTTCTTCTTTTGATCTTCTTTTTATATGTCCAAACCATGTTAAACGATATTCTCTCATTTTATCCTCTATTGGTGTCACTCCTAATTTATCTCTAATAACCTCATTATGTATACGATCTTTTCTCATATGACCACTCATCCATCTCAACATATTCATTTCTGTCACAAACATCTTTTATACATGTTGATGATTTATTACCCACCACTCAGAACCATAAGACATGGCAGGCCTAATTGTTGCTCTATAATATTTACCTTTTAACTTTAATGGTATCTGCTTATCACAAAGAATACCTGATGCTCCTCTCCATTTTAACCAACCAACGTTAATTCTATGCGTGACATCTCCATCAATTCTTCTATCACTCTAAAAAATTGACATTAGGTATTTAAAACTTTCCTTTTGAGGGATGCAATGCATGCCAATTTTAATTTCTATGTCCTCTAAAGTAACCAAACGATCAAACTTATATTCCATATATTTTGTCTTTATTCTACTAAGTCGAAGGCCTTTGTTTTCTAATGTTTCTCTCCATAGTTTCAATTTTCTATTAACTTTTTCCTTCTCCTTCACTAACACAATGCCATCTCCAAATGACATACACCAAGGTACTTCATCTTGAATATGTTTTGTTAACTCATCAATCACCATTATAAATAAGTATGAACTTAAAGGTATCCTTGATATAACCCAATTAACTTCAAAGAAGTCTATCATTCCTGTATGAGTCCTCACACATGTTTTTGCACAATTGTATATGCCTCTTATAAGGTTAATGCATGTCAATGGAATAAAGGAGGAGGGTTGTGTTAGGATTTCGACAACCAGTGTAAAACTTCGTTGAATTTTTATAACATGGATTACACAATTTTAATCACTAAATAATTACAAATGATAATCATATTAAAATTTATTTAATTATGAGTCTACCACAATAAACCGGGTCTAAATCAGAACCTAAACGACCAAAACCCACCTAGATCTAAACAGGATATCTTGGATCCAAACCTTTATATGAATCCATTTTTTATCCAAACTAGACAACACGGTAGCTATTCTATATTCTTATGTCTGGGTTTAGTTCTGTTTTGAACCCAAAACCCGTTTTGAACCCAAATTGAGCCTATTTTTACACAAAACAAAATCTAAAACAGAAACTTAAGACATGACACGACACAGTCATACCTTACCTCGATCTGGACACGATACGTGATATCGAACATGACATGCTCTATAGGACACGCCAGAATACCTGGAGTTTTCTGTTGGCGGTTTAGCCCATCTCTGGCAACAAGAAGGGCCGGTGGCGGTCCCTAGCTGACTGCCCAGCTGCCCCATACCGGCCCAAAACCAAAACAGCCACCGTCAATCAGCCCTTCACCGGAAAGTCCCAAACACATAAAGAAAAACCAGAACCCCTTTTCTTGACAAGAAAAATCATGCAAATCCAACAGTTTCTTGTCGATTCTTACTCAGTTTCTATTTGTAATAATCAATCGACAATATCCATAGCAAATCCGTCCTTGAATGGCGACGATTTTTATTGGAAATCAATATATAACCCATTTGGGTTCGTTTTTTGTACCACTAGCAAAAATAAACCGATTTTCAACGATTTTCCCACATGACAATTGATATCACTCCCTGCCATCAACTATCAACCATCAACATCCCCAGTCCAAGTAAGAATTGATACCAGAAACTCGTATATTACCCCAAAAATAGAACTTTTGCATAATAAAACAGAAACAAAGAGCTTACAGGTTTCTTGCTGGATTCCAGCCATCTTGTTGGATAATGTCGTGTGTCGGTTCGTTTGCCTGAAACGACGAAGATTTCTCTCTTTATTTTGTGTATTCTGCTTAAGACATTCACACTAGATCCTCTAAACTCTAGTTTTTATTAATTCTTTACAAGATTTATCGTCATCATATTGGTTGAGAAAAATAAAGTGGTCTGAATGAGATCGATAAAAGAATAAAAAACCATTTGAGATTTCTTTTAAAAAACAAAACAAAGTCATATTTAAATCAAATCATTAAGAAGAGGAACAAGATTAAAAGAGATCGTCAGCATAGAGTTTAGAAAAAGTCATTTAGAGGAAGGGGGAAACTGACAGCATGAAGCGGGATCGTCGGAAAGAGAAGCCGGTATGCCGTATTCACGAAGATCTAACCCAATCACCGCAATAGAGATAGAAATTATGCCACCTCTCGCATGCTATTGACTTTCTTATGTTGAACAAATTTTTTAGTGAAGATTCGTGGACCTTCTTTAGCTGAAATATTGAACTTTGATCTCTTGTCCCCTTGAAGTTACAGGTCAAACTGGAATTCCAGCATTTCTATGACTTCCAATTAACTTGACCTTGACCGATAACACTAATTTCCATTTAGTTGCATTAATTTACTATGATTATGAACCAAAGCTTGTTCAATTCAAATATTATAGGACCAATATTTTGTTTTAAGCACAAGGGCTCTCTCATCTATACACTGCTTAGTTAAGGATCCGCCTCTCGTTTCACATACTATTACAGAAGAATATCTGCAATATTAATATGAATTCATTGCAAATATTAACATGGTATATTCGATGATCATGCATATAAATTGTGCTAATGTTTTTCCCTATACGATATATTTAACAAAATTATAAATTTTACGGTGCCGATTGTTCTAAAGATGGAAACGGCTTAGACAAAACTCTATTACTTTGTCGCCAAGCCTCGGGGCCCTTCTTCTATAAAGAGAGGCAGCAGCGGCTTCGTCAAACACCAAATTTCTGCTAGCTTGTTGATTTTCCTCTGAGATGATCTCTCCTCTTATTCTTTTTAGTCTCCATTTTCTCCTTTCCTCCCTTCATCTCTCGTTCTCTCAAGCTGCTAACAACTCTGCAATTCCTGTAAACGTTGGGTTGATCCTCGATTTCGAGTCTTTGGTAGGGAAGATCGGGAATTCCTGCATCTCAATCGCCCTTGAAGATTTCTATGCCACACAAAATCACAGCAAAAGGTTGATCATTCACACCGCCGGCTCCGAAAATGATGTTCTCGGCACTGCCTCAGCTGGTATTTTTGCAGTAGTGACACAAAACGATTGATTAATTTGCTCGGCTCCATTTCTTTTGCTCCTCTAATCTGTGTTATTAAAGTCCTCACTTGTTTACATAATGATGGGATATTTGTTCTTATCTTGCGTTAGATTTCATCAAAACTTCGAAATATTTAGTTATTACTCAAGAAGATTAGAATTCGTCAACAACATCTTCTTGTGTTGTTTGATGAAGGGTAAAAAGCTATTAATCCTCTTAACTCTTTTATGTCAGCTGTTGATCTGTTGGAGAATACAAAGGTGGAAGCCATTATCGGACCACAGGGATCCGGAAACGCAGACTTCGTGGCCAAGTTAGGAGATATTACCCAAGTCCCCATCATTTCCTTCTCTGCAACTAGCCCTTCGTTATCTTCATCCAAAAATCCATACTTCATTCGCAGCGCAGAGAACGATCTATCGCAAGTAGACGCCATCGTCTCGATCATCAAAACTTTCGGATGGCGCGAAGTGGCGCCCATTTACGTCGACTCCAATTTCGGGAAGGGAGTGATCCCGTTCTTAACGGATGCGCTTCAGCAAATTGGTGTTACTGTTTCTTACAGGAGTCTTCTTCCTCCTTCAGCCGACGATGGAGATATCGAGAAAGAGCTCGATAAGGTCGACTCGATGCAGACTCGTGTCTTTGTGGTGCACCTGCCTTTTGCTCTTGGTTTTAAGTTCTTCACTTACGTGAATAAGAAAGGAATGATGGGCGAAGGTTATGTCTGGATTATCACTAACTCATTGGGAAATCTGCTGGGATCCATGAACGCATCTGTGATTGCATCAATGGGAGGTGTTATTGGTGTCAAAAGTTACATTCCACCATCAAAAGCCTTGAGATATTTCACGAGGAGATGGAAAATTAGATTTGAGTCAGAGAACGGAGCTCCGGCACCAGAGCTCAATTCGTTCGGTTTATGGGCCTACGCTACAACGTGGGCACTGGCTCAGGCCGCCGAGAGAGTCGAAGGTGTGGGGAATTCCAAATTCATCAAGCCAAACATGAGTGGGAATTCAGTGAACCTCTCGGCATTGGGCATCTCTCCTTCAGGTCCGGAACTACTGAAAGCTGTGCTAGAGACCCGATTCAAAGGGTTGAGTGGTGAATTCAAGCTTGTTGATGGTCAGCTACAGACTAGAGCCCTCCAAGTGATCAACGTGGTGAATGGGGGAGAAAGAGAGATCGGATTCTGGACTCCAGACTTTGGACTTTCGTGTAATTTGAATTCTTCGGCCGCTGGGAATTATTCAGGTCCGAGCAGCATTCTTAAGACTGTGGTCTGGCCGGGCGGCACTACTACAGTTCCAAGGGGTTGGATAATTCCGGTAAAGGGAAAGAAGTTGAGAATTGGAGTTCCTGTGAAAGATGGCAACCGAGAATTCGTCGGAATCGTGAGGGATCCGGCGACAAACGACGTTCTCGACGTGCAAGGATACTCCATAGATGTGTTCAAGGCAGTGCTGGAGAATCTATCGTATCATCTCCCTTACTATTTCTCTCCTTTTCAGAATGCATCAGGAAAGATGAATGGGACCTATGATGATCTTATATACCAAGTCTACCTTGGGGTTAGTATCTCATCTTATATAACAAGTTTCTCTTGTTATTTGGTATTTATTTATTTTCATGAGCGTGTCGGACATTTTCATTGCGCATGGTAGCACACATTAGTAGGTGAGCTCCATTGTATTATTGCAATGGAGTGAGACCCTTTCTTTTCTATTAACAAGTTCGAGAGCGGTGATGATTTAATATCGTGAACTGAGAGGAAGTTTCCAAGAAGTATCATTTAAGTAGTCATCATTAAATTGACTACTTGGAAGAAGGACCCATCTGAAAAGATTTCCCGTTTGACTTTTCCTTCTCATTGACTTGACAAAATGGATCGGTGCAGGTACACCAACTTATCTAAACTGCCCAAATCCATTGGCATACCCAAAAACGTTTATTAATGTCCAAAAGCTTGTTGAGGTTGGATTTTAATCCATATCTGAATCCATTTATTAGGGGTACGACTTTTCTTATTGGATTCAATAGCGGGCCCGTCCTATATATCCAAATTGTGTAGTCAAAATACTTAATGTCAACTTGAACTGTGACTAGCTGTGCCAACTTAATAATATCATGTGTATCCCCTTCATTAAGATTTTTATTTTTAAAATTAAATAAATATTTTTGACTCTAGTCAATATCAAGCACGCTGACTTACTTGGTTGAAATAACATCGTGTCTTTGAATGCAAATTACTATGCAAAACCGTGTACTTCTGAAGAACTTCTTGTGTAAGGACGGTCTGTCTTTTTTTCTTTTTTTGTGGTCAAGCAGAACTATGATGCAGTAGTTGGCGACGTCACGATCATAGCGAACAGGTCCAATTTTGTGGACTTCACCTTGCCCTACAGTGAGTCTGGGGTGTCCATGCTCGTGCCGGTTAAGCCCACCAACAAGAACGCGTGGGTCTTCCTCAAGCCATGGACCGTGGATCTATGGTTGACAACGGGGGGCTTTTTTGTGTTGACTGGGCTCGTGGTGTGGGTGTTAGAACGCGTCCACGGTGGGTCCGAGTTCGAGGGGCCGACTGGCGAACAGATGGGCTTGGTGTTCAACTACATCTTCTCAACGATGGTCTTCGCGCACAGTGAGTTTCGTTACTCAGCTCTATCACAAAATATTTCAATGGTGTTTGGGACCTGAATATTAGTAATTTTCTGTTTGGTGTTTGATTAGCAATGGTGTTTTAACTTACAAAGTGATTTGCTTTTCGCTATTGAGTTGCAGAGGAGAGACTTGTGAGCAATCTATCCCGGATTGTGATCGTAATTTGGGTATTTGTGGTGTTGATCCTCCAATCAAGCTATACAGCAAGCTTGACCTCCATGCTTACAGTCCAGCAGCTGGAACCATCGGTTACAGGTCTTCAAGCTCTCATTAGGAATGGCGACTACATCGGTTACCGTAGAGGTTCGTTCGTGAAGAACTTGTTACTGCGATTGAACGTCCCGGAGTCAAAAATCAGGAGTTACAGCGGGACTGATGATTTCCTGGAGGCCTTCTCCAAAGGCAGCAGCAACGGAGGGGTCGCTGCCATCTTAGATGAAATTCCATTCAACAGGATCTTCCTCGCAAAGCATGGCGACAAGTATACCACTGTAGGCCCTACCTACAAAACTGGGGGATTCGCATTTGTACGTGTCTCTCTCACTCACACACACATGTATATATATAAAATTCACTAAAAATATACTTCGAAATTAAATTTATAAAATCCCTCAAATGTTAATGCTGTTTGTTGAACTGCTTCAGGTGTTTCCACGGAAATCCCCGTTGGTTTCTGACGTTTCCAGGGCGATTTTGAACATCACGGAGGGAGACAGAATGGTAGAAATAGAAAAAAAGTGGATCACAAATCAAACATCTAATGCAGATAGAGGAAGTCAGCCAAGTTCTGCCAGCCTGTCCCTCTCCAGCTTTGGGGGTCTCTTCCTCATAACTGGAGCGACTTCTTGTGGGGCTCTCCTTATCTACATGTTTCATTTCTTGGGCAATACACAAGGAGAGAGACGTCTCCAATAACGGATGAATCAAAGAAACAGTACCTATGGCAGAAATTGGGGGACATTCTCCAGCTTTTTTATGAGAAGGATTATAAGTCCCTCACTTTCATGCATTTGGTGAGGCCTGCAGGAAGGGAGCAAGTTAATGATAGTGGTAATGAGGATCAATCATATAGGCAGACGCCAGTTAGCATAGTCGCGTCTCCGGTTTATGAAGGTGGTTACTCCACAGAGCCAGATGATTCCATTCATGGCCGTTCACCAGACCATGAAATTGTTATTGAAAATTAGAACTGAGCCTTTTGTTTTAGAAGAATACTTCAAGAGGAAAGCATGCTCAAGGGGTATGCCTGTAGCTGAGTTACCAACTTTCTAGCATATTATTGTAGGGCAGAGACTTTGCGAGTCTTTGTCAAAGACTCTGCTCTAAAAGTGATTTTACCGCAAATCATGTGAATGTATCACTACTAATCTATTATGACAATATTTTTGGTATGAAGCTGTTCATATAAGGATAATGTATTGAATTATGCTAATTAGTACAAGTATTTACCTCTAATGATCAAATGTATGAATCCTTAACTATCTAGGATAGTACAAGTATTTACCTCTAATGATCAAATGTATGAATCCTTAACTATCTAGGAGGTCCATGATTTGAAATATCTTCCTCAGTGGACTGATTATCATCTTGAGGAACTTCTGCATCCAAGTTTGGTATACTTAGTGGACTCTCTGCAAAAGTTGTCATCCCATTGTTTCTGCCTCTGTCATCCAAACCAATGTCTCCTACACCCTTATTTTTGGATGCATGAGAAGAAATGTCCTTTTGATCGAAGTGCCTAAACATCTTCAGTATTATTCTCCAAATGGATTGTTCATCCTCCGGCCGTGCCGATTGTAGATAGTCGAAAACGAAGCGAGCAAAGAAAATAATGAGTGCTCCGATTGAAGTCATCCCTGTTAACAGAAAGAGACCGTGAAGACGAGTCAAGGACAAGCTGGTAGTGTCCATTTGAATTCCAGGATCCAGACACGATGTGTTGTTGCCATACAAGGCATGGTCCATGTCCACCATCTTATTTCCCTCTGTGACGTTCAGTATTGTCCTTGAGACGTCAGAAACCAGTGGCGAACCTCTAGGGAAGACCTGAAAATCAAAATCTACCATCATCTAGCCACTGTGAAGATGAATATGTTGTGTGACAAGAAGGATTGTTTTAACATGAAAATACCAATTCTCAAATGGGCGTGTCAAACGAAAGAATCTCATTTTTGAACTGGTTAATGAGAATTTTCATTGATGTGCAAAAATTAATATATAAAAAGAATATAAATTCTAACGTGAAAAACTTTCTGAATGTGGGTAAAAATCACGTGGCTTATATAAAATAGAAAAGGAAAATAAAAATACAATAACTCTTACTAAACCTAATATGACTATATTCTTATGAAAAAAATATAATAAAATTACATGCCATATCACCCCATCTCTCTACCCCACCTCGTTAATAAGGTGGAGTCCACTTCCTCCTGCATCTACCTCCGGTCTACCTTGTGCAGGACACCTCCTCCATGCGAGGAGAACCCAACAAAGAACAGGACAATAAGTGTGGGGACTAGTTAGTGAAGAAATCAAAGTCGACACGGTTTGGGTGCAACCCTCAGAGCTTAAATTGAGTTAAGAAATTGAAAAGTGCTTTCCGATGGCCATTGCTGGCCGATCACACAACCGTGAAGCACCTTCATTTAGAAGCCACCATTGATAGCGTGACAATTTCATGTACAAAGTGTTTTCTTTTCCCTCCCTTTTTTCTGGGGAAATATACACAACATTTCTGAAAAAAAAATTTAGTTAGCGGTTAAGAAGTGTCTTTTCGGTGACTTTATATTCTTTTGAGTCAACTTTTAAGTTCTCATATGTTGGAACCCGAAAAGATTTCTATATAGAGTACGAAGTGTGGGTCCGAGGTGCCGGTGCAATAATTTACATTAAAATAGGCGCACCCGCACACTAAGATCTTTGTTATTATTTGGTGTCTAAGAGGTCCATGATTAAAAATATCTTCCTCAAGTGGAGTGGCTATCATCTTGAGGAATTTCTCCACTCTCGTTTGGTGTACTCAATAGGCTCTCCGCAAAAATAATCATCTCATTGTTTCTCCGTCTCTCAACTAAACTGTTGTCTCCTACATCCTTATTTTTGAACGTATGAGAAGACGTCCTTTTGATCGAAGTGCCTAAACATCTTTAGTATTCTCCTCCAAATGGATGGTTCTTCCTCCGGCAACCCTGTTTTCAGATAGCCGAAAACAAAGTGGGAAAAGAAAATAATGAGTCCTCCGATCGAAGCCGTCCCTGTTAGCAGAAAGAGACAACGAAGGCAAGTGAGGGACAAGCTGGAGGAATCCATTTGTAATCCAGGATCCAGACATGAAGTGTTGTTGCCATACAACGCCTTGTCCATATCCATCAACTTGTTTCCTTCCGTAACGTTTAGTATTGCCCTTGGCCCCGCGCGCTTGTTTTCTGCATTCATAACACTCGAATTTCCTTTGTTTAAGGGGAACAAGTGCCCTAGCCACTGACCAACCACGCGTAGGTCATTTTACTTTTGTACAGACTATGCAATTATCACAAGATTGGTCTAGAGAAAGACAAAGGAGCATGTAATGATTATGAAAATATGCACTTAATTTCCCGTTTGGAGAACAAAAGATCGATAAGGAACGGGGCAAAATTATGAAAACCTCATTCAAACAACATAGATAGCTATATGACTTTTTTGAAGGGTTTTGTGTAAATTGAAAAACTTCAATATTTAATCCAGCTAGATCAAATTTTTCATAGGTCAAGTGGCCCAAAGTACTTTTTCAAAAAATCAAACAGGGAATATAAGGATAACGCCCACTTTTTCCCCGCTTTCAAATCTAAATTGATGATCCAATATTATATTAGGAAATTGTCTGAAAAAATGGGAAATAACTAGAAGAGAGAGATGTCACCATGACTTGTTAGCATGCAAGAAAGAAATAGTCCTTTTGAGCGTATTTCTTATCCGCTATTTTTGAGAATGAAGAACAACATTTATGACTTGTTCAAAAGGTTCTATACCAGCCATGCTCTATATATTTCAAAGTAAATCTCTCTGCTTCATAGTGACCCACCTACCCCCATTACTATCCCAGCCATGCTCTATATATTTCTCTGATTCCGCGTGTACTGGTTTTGTAGTGTTTGGCCGTTCTTTTCAAAGACCAAGTCCTAGCCATAGCGTACAAGAATTGAATTTCTTACGAACCACAACAACAACAACAACAACTAAGCCTTTTCCCATACTAGACGGGGTCGGCTACATGGATTCTTTGTTTCCACAGATCCCTATCGTGTGCCATGTTAGCAGTTAACTCCCAATAAGCTAGATCATTCTTTATTGTTTCTTTCCAACACTTTTGTGGTCGTCCTCTACCTCTTTTAATACTTTCCAAATTTAGTTTTTCTAACCTTCTTACAGGTTCTTCTTTTGATCTTCTTTCTATATGTCCAAACCATCTTAAACGATGTTCTCTCATTTTATCCTCTATTGGTGCCACTCCTAATTTGTTTCTAATAACCTCATTATGTATACGGTCTTTTCTTGTATGACCACTCATCCATCTCAACATCTTCATTTCTGTCACAGACATCTTTTGTACATGTTGATGATTAACTACCCAACACTCAGAACCATAAAACATGGCAGGCCTAATTGCTGCTCTATAATATTTACCTTTTAATTTTAATGGTATCTTCTTATCACAAAGAATACCTGATGCTCCTCTCCATTTTAACCAACCAGCATTAATTCTATGTGTAACATCTCCATCAATTCTTCCATCACTTTGAAAAATTGACCCTAGGTATTTAAAACTTTCCTTTTGGGGAATGCAATGTGTGCCAATTTTAATTTCTATGTCCTCTGAAGTAGCCAAATGATCAAACTTACATTCCATATATTCTGTCTTTGTTCTACTAAGTCGGAGGCCTTTGTTTTCTAATGTTTCTCTCCATAGTTCCAATTTTCTATTAACTTTTTCCTTAGACTCCTCCACTAATACAATGTCATTTGCAAATAACATACACCAAGGTACTTCATCTTGAATATGTTTTGTTAACTCATCCATCACCATTATAAATAAGTATGGACTTAAAGTTGATCCTTGATGTAACCCAATATTAACTTCAAAGAAGTCTGTCGTTCCTTCATGAGTCCTCATACATGTTTTTGCACCATCATACATGTCTCTTATAAGGCTAATATATGTCAATGGGATACCTTTTTTTTCCAAAGTTCTCCAAAGAACCTCCCTCGGTACCCTATCATAAGCTTTTTCTAGATCAATAAATATCATGTGAAGGTCTTTCTTTTTTGCTCTAAAATGTTCCATAAGACGTCTCAAAAGGTGAATCGCTTCAATAGTAGATCTACTTGGCATAAATCCAAATTAGTTCTCTGTTGTACTTGATACTTGTCTTAACCTACGTTCGATAATTCTTTCCTATAATTTCATAGTATGACTCATTAACTTGATACCTCGATAATTCGCACAATTTTGAATGTCTCCCTTGTTCTTATATACGGGTATAAGTGTACTTGCTCTCCATTCCTCAGGCATCTTTTGGTTTTTCCATATTTCATTAAATAGTCTTGTGAGCCAAGTGATTCCTATTTCTCTTAGTATTTTCCAAACTTCTATAGGAATATTATCTGGTCCTACCGATTTACCACTCTTCATATGTTTAAGAGCCTCTTTGACTTCATTCTTTTGAATACGTCGGTAGAAATTGTGGTTTATATACTTTTTTGACTTGGCTAAATCTCCTAAACTAATACTAACATCTTTATTTTCATTAAAAAGATTATAAAAATAGTTGTTCCATCTATTTCTTATATCATCATTTGCCACTAGAATTTTTTCATCCTCGTCTTTTATGCATCTAACATAATTAAGATCTTTAGTTTTCTTATCTCTAGCCCTAGCTATCCTAAAAATATCTCTTTCACCCTCTTTTGAGTTGAGTTTTTTATATAAGTCCTCCCAAATCTTAGTTTTTGCTTCACTAACGGCCTTTTTTGCTTCTTTCTTTGCTTTCTTATAAGCTTCTAAAGTTTCACTAGTTTTCTTAGCATAATGTAATTTGTAACATGCCCTCTTTGCCTTGATTTTATTTTGTACTACTTCACTCCACCACCAAGCTTCTTTTTATGCCGGTACACCTCCCTTAGATACCCCTAACACATCTTTCGCCACTTTCCTAATATGTATAGCCATATTGTTCCACATATCACAAGGTGTGCCAACATAATTCCAAACATCTCCTTGAAGGACTTTTTGTTTAAATATATCTTCTTTCTCGCTTTTGAGGTTCCACCATTTAGTCTGAATAGCTCGATGCACTCTTTTCTTCTTTGTCCATTTTTTTATTTATAAATCCATAACTAAAAGTCGATGTTGGGTGGTTAAGCTTTCTCCTGGAATTACCTTACAATCTTAACAACACGTTCTATCTTTTTTTCTACAAATAAAGTAATCAATTTGTGTTTGTGATAAGCCACTCTTATAAGTAATTAAATGTTCATCTCGTTTTTTGAAGATTGTATTGACTATAAAGAGATCAAATGACATAGCAAAATTTAAAATCTCCCTACCTTCCTCGTTTATATCCCCATAACCAAAGTTTCCATGAATCCCTTGATATCTTAATGCCTCTTTACCGACATGTCCATTTAAATCTCCTCCTAAACA
>JAYKKT010000021.1:1747500-1772500 GCA_036023115.1 Brasenia schreberi | reverse complement strand
TGCCCACATCTTAACACTTGGATAAATCTTCCATTATTTTGGAGATACAGTGGCGGATCAACACTGCAGCCACCCGAAACTCTGAAAAATTTCAATTACATATCAAATTTTTCAAAAGAATTTGAAAATTTTAAACCATGCCCCACCCAAACATTGAAGCCGCAGCACATGAAACACGTTTTTGGATCCGCCACTGGAATTATATATCACATACTTTAAAAAATTTACTGTTCGAAGGCTGTAACAGTACTTTCTGCAACTGGGATTATACAAGTGGCTACACGAAAATCTTTTGACTACATGCAAGGGTGTGGAACTCATGGAAGTGAGTCTTGTTTAGGTAATCCAACCTTAATTAGGATCGTGTATAATGGTGAATTTATTAGGAAACAAGCTTAATTTAGGTTGAGTGGTGGTCATACGAAGGCTTGTTGAATCGAACATTCATGCATTTGATAGTTCATTGTGAACCATTAAGCTTTAAAATTTTAAGACAGGGTCTGCTTGTACGTAGAAACTTGAATGATGCATGTGTGTGTGTGTGCAATTACCTGAAACAGGTTCGAGTTCCTTCGAACATGTCTGATGTTACTGAAGCGGAATGTGTGTAGCAGAGTTTGTAAAGTAATACTTTAATTATAATGCTATACAAAGTAGATGTAACTTTCCTTTCTTTTTCTCTTTCATCTTTTTGTCTCTAGTTAGTTGATCCGTCTTATTTGATGTTTACCTTTTTTGTTCGAATCTATAATTATGAGACTTCCTCGTGATATTTTTTCCTCGATTAGCAAGCTGGGGTGGGTGAATCCCCTACCAGATTTGAGAAAATCAGTTCCAAACTGTCGGTTCCGTTTCCCTTGGAATTAGTATGGTTTGGGTTTCAGTTTGAACCAGGATCATTTTTAATGGTTTGGGCTTTGAAGCAGGGCCTCATGAACATCTCTAGTTGCATGTGTCCTGTCATTTGTTCAACTTCGTGTTTCACACGACTTCTTCAAAGTATGGTGGCGATTTTGTGTTGCAAATCGTGCTCGTGTCGTGTCATTTTGTGTTTTGCAGGCCAACAGAATAAACAAAAGTGGAGGAACCAATGAAAGCAATAGGCCGTAGTTTGTGATAACCAATGGCAACACAGCCTATTCTTCAAAGCTACTACACATATGATATCATAAAATCGCTGATTTAGGGCATCACAAACCCTCTCATATTCTAAAAATACTTATCTTGGGGGTACGTCCCACCTGGTTGAGGAGTATCACTGATTTAGAGCATCACATCAAAGAGATTGAGCCCCTAAAGGTCTCACCTTCCTTACCCAATGTTTTTGTATTTTCAAACTGGACTTGTTGAACTATTTAGACCCGCGGGACGGGCGGGCGGGTATTACCCAGTCTGAGTGTATACGGGTGTGTGGGTTTCTTAAAACATAAATACTTTGATGGTGTGCAGGAAGAAACATGATAAAAAGTACCCAACTCATACCGGATTTGATGCATTTGTGCATGTAACTTTTAATTATTTAGGTTACGAAATCCCATACTTTTCAAATAAGTAATAACGGGCTGGGTACAGAGCACGAAACTGGGTTCTAGAATGAAGCCGAGTATGGAGACCACCACCATTGTCATCCATATATTGCTAACTGAAGGAGGTATAGTTTATGCACGGCAAACCTATTTCCGATCTACATGACCATCACTATATGAACCGGCCACCTGGGTTTCGCTCAAACCCAACCCAAAACCATCACCGGCGGCGATGCTTGATTTACAAAAAGACTATATCCATTTAATGAATATGGTAATATATGGGTTTGTGAAAATTTATACACTGAACACAGAGTTTTGAGTAATAATGTAGGATCCTCAAAGTTCTAATGTAAAAGCATCGTTTCGGGGTATGGTTTAATTCTTCCCCGTAAGTTCTGGGTATGGTTTTCCAAGGTAGACCCAATGAGGCCTAGAGCTGGGTCTGGTGCTCACCCTGATAATACTGGATTCTGAACCTGAATAGGGTTAGATCCGTTGAAGCCTATCAGTGGCAACAGCCAGGGGTGATAATTTCGTGTTACGGTCGTCTTCATGTTTATTTCGTTTTATTTTTGCATGAAAAACAGGTCAACCCAAAGACGAGCTTATTCTTCTGTCGTGATATTTAAATAATCCCACAGATTAAATCATGGACTATAACGCATAGTTGGACCTAGATATGATAGGTTCCTAACCGAAACTGAACCGGGCCAAGAATCAGTTGGACCCAGAACAGTGAAACCAAAACTAGGGCTCACCCAGTCCAGTTCTGGTTTTACATTTTACAAAACTGAAATCAGCTGTTTGAGTATTTTTAAATTTTTTTTATAAAATTTATTTTTTAATAAAATTACCAGTTCTGAAACCGGTCACATGTCTAGTCCGACCCTAAAAATTTTAATGGTTACCTGTGACGCCCTAAAAGTTTAAGATTTGTGGTGTATTCACGTTTGTATGAGTTTTGTGTTGCATCTTGAACTTGTATTTCGGGTTGGGTTGGTATCGTGTCATTTTCCGTTCGAGCGCATAAAGGAAAAGGCAAAGGCCAACACAAGCATAACCGTATGACCCTTCGTGTCACTTGAATGGCAAAAGTGAGGACCCTTTCCGGACGTAATCGTGTCGTGTCCATAATGGCTTGTCTTCGAGTCGTTTTTCGGTTTTGTCATGCACCATTGCCACAATGAAGATCGGAGCTGGGGGACCGGGCGAATCACAAGCCTCCTTTGCACGTGCGAAACCCGGGGTTTGTTAGGCCGGGACGTAGTTGGCACGCGACTCGCACGTGCGACAGCCGGTACAAATATGCAGACTCGTGTCGTGTCCACAATGGATCGTCTTCGTGTCGCCTTCTGTTTTGTCATGGACCGATGATCAGAGCTGGGGGACCGGGCGAAGCACAAGCCTCCTTCGCACGTGCGAAACCCGGGGTTTGTTAAGTCGGGACGTGGCGGGCACGCGATTCGCACGTGCGAATGCGGTACAAATATGCAAAATCGTGGCTCTCTGGTTCTTTTACAGCTCGCAGGTTTCGAGATCTATCGCAAAGGGGGAAGAGGAGAAGATGAGCGGAGGAGTTGCAGAGGACGAGAAGGAAGATGATGCATTGCTCGCCTCTTCGTGCTCGTCCGACGAAGAGAGGGCCTTCGAGGACCGGGAAAAGGTCTTCATCGGGATCCGAGCGGAGGAGGATTCCGGCGCCTTATTAGCGACGTCTCCTCCGTCGTTCTCGTGGCGGAAACTTTGGCTCTTCACCGGCCCGGGGGTGTTGATGAGCATCGCGTTCCTCGATCCCGGGAACCTTGAGGGCGATCTCCAGGCCGGGGCCATCGCCGGGGATTCGCTCCTGTGGCTCCTCTTTTGGGCGACCGCAATGGGCCTTTTGATCCAGCTCCTCTCCGCTCGACTCGGTGTCGCGACTGGGCGGCATCTGGCTGAGCTCTGCCGTGACGAGTACCCGCCAGCAGCGAGAGTTTCGTTGTGGCTTATGGCGGAGGTTGCGCTCATCGGGGCCGATATCCAGGAGGTCATTGGTAGCGCAATCGCCATCAAGATCCTTAGCAAAGGGTTCTTCCCTCTCTGGGCTGGGGTGCTGATTACCGCGGCAGATAGGTGAGACGTATAATCTCTGTTTTTTAGCTTTTTAGTTTGTTTGTGAAGGATTATGAGAAGATTTTGAGGTGGTTATTTTGGTATCGCGTCTAATTTTAAGGTTTTTTCAAGTGGCACTTGCGTTTGTTGACAACACAATACACAAATTTGATTTTGAACGTCTAAACATGGTTTGAATGTTGGATTCCGGTATGTTTGGATAACTCTTAAAAATGGGAATGCTTGATGCCAAGAATTCTCAAGGATTCACTCCCTTCTTATACATAACAACACCTTCGAATTTTCATGTCCCCGATTCCTGGAAGTAATGAATTTGATTTCTAGTTGCTATGTTTTGCGCTTGTCGGGAAATTGGGATTCTCAGCTAAGATGGTGAGATATCTGAAGATTCTGAACAGAATGACAACTCAAACTCATTTTCAGGTGAACTCCAACCATGAGAGTTTGAGTTAGAAGGTATCTTGAGTCCTCATTCCCCTAAATTGACTGCACATAAAAGCACCATGAGTGTGTTTAAGTCTTCTTGAGTTTGAGTTCAGATGTTCACAATTTAGTTTAATTGCATCGAACTTTAATTGGCTTACCTTTTGATTCTTTTCCACCATGGTAGTTGATCTTATACTGATGCTTTGTCTCAGAAATTTGTGAATCAATTTTGTCAAATAAGGTAGTGCTTGTCAAGTTTCTAGTTACCTTGTTATTGGAATTTTCCTTGACTTTTGTTTCCTTTTCGTGCTTCTTTGGTGGTGAGCAGTTTTGTGTTTTTATTTCTGGAGAATTATGGGGTGAGGAAATTAGAAGCAGTATTTGGGGCGCTGATTGCTACAATGGCTCTTTCTTTTGCTTGGATGTTTGGTGACACAAAACCTAGTGGAAAAGAACTTTGATGGGTAAATTTTATCTAATGATGTAATTGAAATATCAATTTTATTATGACTCAAATTTCTGTCTTTTAATAGCTTGCCCTCCCACTGGCATTTCAGAAATAGAAAGACTCTGTCCTCTAATAATCCTAAGGTATAACCATGTTTGTTCCTTCCGGTAGGTATTTGCCCAAGACTTAGCTCGAAAACAATTGGCCAGGGTCATGGGCGCAGGGCTGTGTCATAATGCCTCACAATGGAGCCCCTGCATTCTGCTTTAGTGCAGTCAAGGAAGCATTGGATCCCCATAAGAAAGGCCGTGGTACAGGAGGCTCTCAATTACTACTCGATTGAGTCTTCAACTGCACTTTTAGTCTCCTTCATGATTAATCTATTTGTCACAACAGTTTTTGCTAAGGGTTCTACGGTACAAAGCAAGCAAATAGCATAGGATTGGTGAATGCTGGGCAGTATCTTGAGGAAAAGTATGGAGGAGGACCCTTCCCTGTTCTCTATATTTGGGGAATCGGATTATTGGCAGCTGGACAGAGTAGCACGATCACAGGAACTTATGCTGGACAGTTTATCATGGGTGGTTTTCTCAATCTTCGCATGAAGAAATGGATAAGAGCTTTAATTACAAGAAGTTTTGCCATTGTGCCAACTATAATTGTAGCTATTGTTTTTAATAGATCAGAAGCCTCATTGGACGTTTTGAATGAATGGCTTAATGTGCTTTGATTTGCTCATATATTAATTAAACAAATCTTCACACTCTTGGGGAGGAAAGTTGAAGCCACTTTTGCCAGAACAAACTGTTCAGTTTATTCATAATTACTGTGATCTCCAATAACTAACAAATATATTCATTTCCTCATCTTGATACTGTCATGTGTGTCACTTGTGTGTTTGCATTTGGTAGATGTTCGAGTAATAAATAGCTTGATGCTTTACATAAATGCCACCAACAAGGAACTTCTGTTTCTGTATCTTTTAATAAGGGGTCGGTAAACATGAGGACCAAGTAGGACTACCTTTTGGATGACACTTGAGAGAGGTATATTGATTTAGTAGCACTGTCTGAACATTACCTGATTATAGTGTTAATTGGAGTTGAAAGGAAAAGATTTTCGCATAAGGATTGGTTGTATGTTTTGCTTAGAATATAATCGATTTTGAGTGAGGTAGTAAGATTTAGCTAAAGCTACTTGCCCACAGTTAAGGATCTATCCTTAAAAGTTTATGACCCTAACTCTAGAAACGGGATGAAGATGTATCTGTTTTTGGCTTGCTTGTTGAGATTCTAGAGGAGATTGAGGGAGAAAGGTTAAGTAATCCTGGAGAAGTTTAGATGGTAAACTGGTTGTGTTGCTTCTAGCTCCAAAGCTCTATGGTGCTTTAATAAAATCCTTTTGGAGGTAAGCTTGCTAAGATTCAATTTGTAGTGTATGAAAGTACGAAAGCAGTCAAAAGACTCAAAACCACAGCAAGGGTCAAAGCAGTGTCTGTTTTCAGGAAGAAGAATAACAGTTGTCACTTTGATCCTCCCTGTGATCTCCAGACTCTGCACAAAATTCTGAGTTGTGTGCAAGAAAAGGCTGCTTTTTCCTATAGCTATTGCTTGATCTGGCTTCTTTGACTGTCCTCGGTGATGTTTGCATGTGGCGCACACGAGCATGTGTTTGTCATTCTAGCGTTCCATGAATACGATTTTTATTTCTACTCCTTTGATCAACAGACATGGTGTCAATTCAGTCTGCACTCTTTTGCTTAACCTATTTGTGGCTCGGTTTTGTTACTTGGAAGGGCCTCTTATTCTTATTGTGTGAACTCGTAGGTTGTAGCCTGGATTGTGGCCTCACTGGTGATGGTGATCAATGGATATCTTGTTTTAGATTTCTTCTTTAATGAAGTGAATGGTCCATGGCTTGGAGCTTTATTTGCCACAGCAATCTCCATATATCTGGGTTTTGTAATGTATCTCATCTCATATGGAGCTTCTGCAACTTGGGGCAACCTTCCCCTCCGTAAGCTACTCCCATTATTTCAGGACAGATGACCCATCACAGTTGTGCAGGTGATTCATGGCGGCGAACTAACTGTGTGAAGGCTGCAAATCGGCAGCTAAGGATGAGGGCGAATTTCTGACAGATGTTTTTCTTTCTTTCATGCTGCAGAATTGCTTGCGGTTCCCGGCTGCCAGTGTTTATTGCAACCATCATTTGTCGTTTGGACACGGAGGTCGTGTTTGATGTTAACGGCAGGAGACGCTTGCATAACAAAAAATTCAGGTGTAAATTTAAGTTTCTCTGAGGCTTAGTAAGAAGCCTCATGGTAAATACATTATGATGTACAATGCGTTTCATTCAACGCCACAGGACAGGAACCTGTTAGTAAATTTAAACTGGAGTTTCATCTCTCTCTCTCTCTCTCTCTCTCTCTCTCTCTCTCTCTCTCACACACACACACACACACACAGAAGGAGGGTCGCTAGCCCAATAGATGAAAACTGTGGTTGGCCCAGCTGTCTGTCATCTGGGCATCCCTGCACCCACTCTGTAGCTTTTACTATCTAGGACGATTTTCATGTTGCAGTGTTGCACTCGCGAGCTGTTGTCGAAAAGGAAATACTTCACTATGCCATGGTATCGGACTTGTGGGAAAATGCAAGGCTTGTATCTGTTTGCAGCATTTGAACAAACTTTCACCTTTGTTTGGATAAGATAAGATGCTGGAATTGCCAAAACAATTTGGGTACCGGATCAGATCAAGTATTTCATGCAGTCTTCATTTCCTTCGATAATGCTAGCTTTGTTGCTTCTTGAGGTGTGGTTGAAGGTCCGATGAACATTGGTTTAAATGTAATAAGGAAAACTTCACTAGGAATTATCAGAGAGAGAGAGAGAAGGGGGTTGAAGAGAAACTGCACAAACTACAGCTTGAGCCATCTCCAATATCACCTGGGTTAAAACTAAAATGTTAGGCTCCAAATGTTAACTTTGAAATTTGAATTCAATGCAAATCTTTGAACTTGATTCTATTTAATGCCGTGAATATACTTGTCTTTTTTAGCTAATACAATTTTCAGGAAATAAGATAACATTTAATTACTTATAATAGTTTGTCACAAACACAAATGAAAAAAGATAGGTGGTTAAGTTTAATTATTTAACATCAACTTTTAGTTATAGATTTGTATATGTAAATAGTAGAATTACACAAACTAAATGATAAAACCACAAAAAAGAGAAAGAATAATTAAATTTCATATGTAACATGTTTCTAAATACTTCTAAGAATTGAGTGGGTCGGGGCTGGTTCTACCCAGTTTATTGTGGGCTAATCCTACCCGGTATTTCATCTTAACTCATAGTTATTACACATCGAGGACTAGATGCTTACCTTATGTCTTCTGTAGTTTCCTCATTCACTTTATGCAACTTCCTATTTAAGTTCCAAAACATGTCTTTTCCCATATTTAGAATTATAGCATGAAAAGAATAATAAGAGTGCATTACAAGTCATTTTAATTTCAATTCATGAAGACTTACTCTATTAATATGATGAAATCAGAAGGGTGAAACTAATATAGTGATTTACAAATGTGTGTTTACCTGTGTGCATGTGTGTGTGTGAAAGAGAGATGGAAAGCACAATGGCATAAGCTTTCCGGCTACAATTTTGATAAATGGATTGAAGAAGTGAAACTGAATCGCTCTTAGGTTTTAAATCATTTTATTAATCATACAAAATACATTTTCTAACACTGAAAAAAATAAAATTTCTTCATAATAAAGTTTTTGGTTTTCGCCTTACTTTCATAAATTCTCTTATGATAGATCATTTGTTATATCCTTTTTCACTAGTTAATGCAAAACTTACGGTCTTAATTATCATAATGTCATTATCTCTCCTCTATTATTTTTACTTTTTTATTATTTTTAGTAATTAGGATTTTACTTATAATGGTGCTTTTTTATATAGATAGAGAAAATATTAAAATAAATATTGTTGAAACAAAAAATCTTGGTAAAGAAATATGGTTTCTCATAAAGAGAACATGACTTGAATTGTAGAATTTTATATAAAATTAATAAAGTCTCCAAAAGTGTTCGAAGAAAAGTTAAAGGGATTGACCATATTTTATTGTCAATGAATTAATTTATGAAGTTTTCAATTATAAAGTCTTATTTGAAGGATTTTATTATAAAACTAATTAAAATTTATGGTTTTTTTAAAGAATAATAGGATTCAATTTTTAAAAATTAAATACTTTTTAAAATTTAAAGCTTTGCATCGCTTTAGGCCTTGTTGAGAGATAAATGGGGTAGGAGGATAAAGAGGACCCACGTTCTCTAGTAAATCAGAGATTACGATCTCTTAAAAGGTAGATAGATAGATGATGAGGAGATTATCATCTCTTAAAAGATAGATAGATAGATGATGAGAAGAGAAAATAAAGCAATAAAGATGATAAAATCTAAACCAACTGAATGACATATCTCAATAAATTATTAAATTTTTGTCCTTTTATATTTTCCTTTTTTTTTTCTTAATCAATTTTGATGATTTATTTGCTTTAAATGAAAATGGGTACAGAGGAAGCCGAAGAGAACAAACAAACAGAAAAATGGTTCGCACAATATAGTTGAGGGGTATTGTAAAAAATTTCAAAAATTATCATAAACCAAATTAGAATCACAATAATCTTTTTCTTTTTATTCCTCTTTCTTTTCTTCTTTCTTTTTCTTCTGTTTTTTTTATGAATTTCGGTAATTTTATTTGTTGTAATAATGAGTGGTTGAAATAAGTAGAGAAATAAATACCTAACGAAAAAAGAATGGTAAATGGTGGTTCGTACAACACGATACAGGTATGGTGGAAATTTCTAAAATTTATTGTAAATAAAATCATCACTAAAAATAAATAAGGTGTGTATATCTCGATAGTAAAAAGGGTGAATTCTTTAAAAATATATATATATATAAAGAGAGATTATTGCGGGAGCCGGGTCGGGCGAGCATATCTTAGAGACATATGGAAAATGCGGACCCGCAAACGCTTTAAGATTTGAAAATGGAGGGAACCTCCGTACAGCGATTTTTTCCTTGCATGGCGTCGGGCGAACTCTCTTCGTATTAAACTCCTCCTCTGATCAAACCTTTTTTTCCGTTTCTCTTTTTCTTTTGTCTTTCGTCAATGAACGGCGACCCTAACACCATCCCCTTTCACGGAGACGTCAGGTCGATACACGCGATGCCTCTGGTACCATCGGCTTCCTGCTCATCGACAAACGATGACTTTAGGTTTCTCGATTGGTCTCCGTCGCAAGTGAGGGGAGTAGCGCCGGAATTAAGTTTCTCCGGCGACCCTAACAACATCCCCTTTCACAGAGACGTCTGGTCGATACACGCGATGCCCCTGGTACCATCGGCTTCGGCTTCCTGCTCATCAACAAACGATGACTTTGGGTTTCTCGATTGGTCTCCGTCGCAAGTTTGGGGAGTACAGCCGGAGTTAAGTTGCTCTGGCGACCCTAACACCATCCCCTTTCACGGAGACGTCTGGTCGATACACGCGATGCCCCTGGTACCATCGGCTTCGGCTTCTTGCTCATCGACAAACAATGACTTTGGGTTTCTCGATTGGTCTCCGTCGCAAGTGAGGGGAGTAGCGCCGGAGTTAAGTTGCTCCGGCGACGCAGCACCAAAGATGCCGACGACGAACTGTTTCCCCGAGTTGGCAGTCTCTTCGGGGAACATGACGTCTGCGCAGTACTTGCAACTGCAGCGGCTTTTCTCCAACGACCTTTATTGGCAATCCAATCAGACTACGTACCAAACCTTCCACAACCTCCGTTGCGTCCCGCAGGAGAACCATGCGTGCGGCACTTGTAGGTGTAGCTGCAACTGTGGGGGATTGTCGAGTTCTCCCCCTTCAAGACGGTCGGTGATCTTGGGGGATTCATGGAGGCCCGGGGGGAAGAGGAACCCGTTTCGCCTCGGGCTCGACCGTGTGGACAAAAACCCTGAGGATGACAAAGATAAGGAAGAGTGCGAGTTGTTTCGTCGTCTTCAAAACCAAGAGAAATACACGTCGCTCGAGCAAGTGAAGGGATGGATGGTAGCCATTGCGAAGACCCAAACTGGCAGCAAGTTCTTGAAAGAAAGGTGTAACATCCCTGAGGAATTGGAGACAATTTTCGTGGAGGTTAAGGATCGGATATGTGAATTGACGAAAGATCCATTTGGGAACGACTTAGTCAGATGTTTGCTGAAGTCCTGCAACTCAACGAAGAGGACAGAACTTGTTTCCAATTTGACTTGGAGAAAAGATCAACTCTTCGACTTGTCTCTTCATGTTTATGGGTGAGTTATTATTCTTCATCTCTGTATCTCCTTTTTTCGCTTGGTTATCCTTTCTTTGTTATCGTTAATGCTGAATTCCTTGCCTTGTTGTCTTTTGGAATAACTTGTTTCGGCTCTAATTATGTGAGATTATTGGTTATTTGTTCTGGATTATTGATAGATTTTGAGTCACCTACTTTTCTATAATGTTTACCATAGTTGGGTATGCGAAACTATTGGTTCCCGGTTTTTGGTTCTTTGTAGATTGGGAGACTTTGAGCTCTTTGCTTCCTTATCCCCTTTGCCCAACTTGGACAGAAATACTGGTAATCTTTTGTGCGTTGTTGGAGGATTCTGAATTGGGAGATTTATTGTTTTGTAGGACGCGCATCGTGCAGGAATTGGTAGACGCTATTAAGACAGAGGAGGAGATTTCTCTGGTTCGTGCAGCATTGAGGCCTCGGGTGGTGATCTTAATGAAGGACGACAATGGTAATCATGTTGTGAAACGCTGGCTGGCGAAATTCAAGGACGGAGAAGCTGCAGATGCCAACAATGTAATTGTCATTCTTGTCTCCAAACGTGTTATGCAGTTCTAGCGCTTTTTGGCATTTGAATTCTCCATTGACTGAAACTTGTTTTTAGTGCATAACTAGTAATCTATAGGTAGTAATTGTGCTTGTTTGATTCACCGATTGTATTATAAGGCTTCCAAGACAACAACAACGAAGCCCTTCTCCACAGAAGGTGGGGTATGCTACATGTTTTGTTCACTTCTTAGTTTATAAACACCTTCCGGAGCTTTCTTTCATCATCTCTCTCGTCTTTTTTTTTATCAATTCTAGTTTTCAAGTTTGTTCACTTGTATAAGCTGTTATTTTATGCTTTCACTGCAGTTCCTTGTTGATGCCGTGGTACGTGAATGTTTTGGGATTGCAAATCACAGACAAGGACATGCTATTGTGAAAGCATGTTTAGATTGTACTAAAGGAAAGCCTAAAGAGAAGTTGATCAATGCAATAATTTCAAACACTCCATGCCTTTCTGAGGGTCAATATGGGTTTGTATTTTGTAGTTTTGTTGGTATTCGGTTGTTGTGTTCCAGGCTTAACTTCATTTCTACGATTTTCCATGTTTCAGGAACTATGTTGTGCAGCATTTATTAAATCAAGAAGTACCATGGATAAAAGAGAATGTTGTTACTGTACTTAAAGGTCAGTTTGTGTCACTTTCCCAACATATGTTTGGCAGTAATGTTGTGGAGAGTTGTATGAAATTTGGTGGAGAAAAGGAAACAACTGAAATTATAATTGAGTTACTCAAATCACCTCATTTCCTAGTGGTTTTGAATGACCGATATGGCAACTATGTTGCCCAAACTGCATTGGAGTGTTCAAAGGTATGATTCAATCTCCCTGTCCAATCTAGACTTGAATTGTTATATCTATACTTTAGAAAGACTAATGGTTTTATGATCTGTCTTCCATATCTAGGGATATGCTGTTCACGATTATCTCCTCAACTGCGTACTGGCAAACAAAGATATTCTCTCTGATTGTAAGTACGGGAAAAATGTTTTAAGTAAAGTCAGGAAGTTACCCTTATCAGCGGGCAAGTGCTGCTCACGGAGACAAATCTGTCGCAAGTTGATAAACAAAAAAGGGCGTAAGAAGGTTGCATGAACGTGCTGTTTAATTTTAGGACTGTTTCAATTGTTATACAGCAGTGTTAAGCCTTTGCTGTTTAATTTTAGGACCACATTATTTTTTCAATTGTTATAGAGTAGTGTTAAGCCGCATGCTGTTTAATTTTAGGACCACATTATTGTTTCCATTGTTATACAGTAGTGTCTTGTGCTGTTTGTCTTTGTTATCCATTGTCATTTAATTCTTTTACCATTTTAATGAGCAATTAAGTTCTTTCTTAGCAAATTGTATTTGCTAGCCTCCTGGTTGATGCTCCTTCAAAACATTCAATATCTTCACTTTCTTCTTTTTGCTAAGCTGGGGATGTGATTTGCGTTGATTGGATAGTGAAATCCATGTCTTACGTAACTAATTTCATTGTATATCCATTTCTTTGAGAGGAATTTAAAACCCAACAGTGCACAATGCATTAAAAATAGATGAACTGTGTCTCTGGGAGTGTCTGCTGCGAATCAGCGATGCTATCAACAACCAACCGACTTGGAATCACTACAATTCATTGCTTAAAACATAGAAAATGTGGCAGGTCCAGAAGGCACCAACCTTTATTTATGCAGGCCAGAGGCACCAACATAGGCTAGAGTGACAATTTTGAAGCCTGCTTCCTCTTCACATTTTTGTTCTAGGATGGTCAGAAAAATATATTTTCGAGCTGTTAGATCTATAACATCGATTATTCAGTTACCTTTTTATCTTTTTGGGTAGTGGGGGAGGAGTCATTAATACACACACTTTTTCTCTTCAGGGTAGATGCAAATGGATCTGATGCAAAATTTGAGATGATCAGAATATAAGCTGAAATTTAGTGCCAAATCTGAATATTGAAGCACATTCACGAATAGTTTCCTTCAAAACCAGTATCAAACAAAAGCATCTGTGTCATTTTGGTTGTTACAAATTCAATCGAAGGAATGCCAAAACAGACCCTTCTCTGACACAAAATGCTTGGCTCCATTTATTTTGATCGCCATTGTACTCGATCTTTTATCAAACAGAATTTAACTCCTAATTCTCTTAGTAAATAGAGAAAAACTCAGGGAACTTTGGAAACAGGTCGATCTGAGCCAGGCTAAAGTCAAGTTGGTCGTCTTGGCCTTTTTTCCAAAACCAACTAGGATTTCACAGCAATAACAATATTACTTTAGGAGTAGCATACCAAAAAAACAACCAAAACCAGGTTAAATGGATTGGATTCTCAACCGCTATGGTGCTACAGAGGTGAAAATCCCTTACTAAATCAACGCAACCATGTCCACCTCCTAGTGGAACTCGTCGGGCACCTTTCTCTACTTCTAATACAAAGAAATGCAGTACTGAATCCAGAAATAGGGTCTATAGCTTTGTTTGATTTTTTTTTAGATGCAAAACGTTGAGCTTAAAAACCATCAAGTGGAATCAAATCAAGCACGATGCAATCCAGATTCGGGCTTTTGTGGATTCAAATTCGAATGCCATTTGCATTAGAGGGTTAACAGATCCAATCTTGTTGTAATCAAACAACCGGGTTCAACATCCACAAATTGAAGAGTCCTAGAAGGGGGGAAACGGCTTCAAGAAATGTAGCAGTCTGGATCTGGATCCATTTGGATCCAGATCCGCTCGGGCCTAAGGAACTGAAACGCCCAATTTGGGCATTACTGGACCTCGGTAGCAGCCCACAATGATGGTAACTGTCATTTTGAGGCCAATTACCATCGTGGTGGGCTCTATAAGATGGTTGCCTACATGAGAGTCACCGTAGTTACCATCATGGATGGGGTTACCGAAGCCACGTTATGGAGGGTCGGATAACTCATGTGGCCTTTACGGGAGACACCTTTAATTATTGTAATTAATGACGTATGTGTACATGTGCGAATATGAATTTGAGATCATAATTTTAAAATAAAACTATGATTTGTTATGAAATGATTGTGAAACTATAAATGCTATTAGTATGAATTATATTTAAAGATATTTAACCTTTAAGCTATAGGTCGAAGCTCACCCTATTATTTTAGAGTTCGTTCTCAAGCTAAAAAGGTACATGAAACAAAGTAGGAGTCACATAGGGCTACATTTTTTATTTGATGGAACGATAAGTGTTAGACTATTTAGAAAATCTTTTTATTAAGAATTATGTTTGGTAGATTCCGCACCATTTTGTATGTATTGTTTATATCCATGAATATTGAAATATTTAAGTTAGACATTTCACTTCAATTAAATTTATCGCGAGTACGGGAAAATTGTTTTAAGTAAAGTCAGGTGTTACCCTTATCAGCGGGTAAGTGCTGCTCACGGAGACAAATCTATCGCAAGTTGATAAACAAGAAAGGGCGTAAGAAGGTTGCGTGAATGTGCTGTTTAATTTTAGGACTGTTTCAATTGTTATACAGTAGTGTTAAGCCGCGTGCTGTTTCCATTGTAATACAGTAGTGTCTTGTGCTGTGTATGTCTTTGTTATCCATTGCTGTCATTTAATTCTTTTACCATTTTAATGAGGAACGAAGTTCTTTCTTAGCAAATTGTAGTTGCTAACCTCCTGGTTGATGCTCCTTCAAAACATTCAATATCTACACCTTCTTTTTGTCAAGCTGGGGATGTGATCTGCGTTGATTGGATAGTCAAAACCATGTCTTACATAACTAATTTCATTGTATATCCATTTCTTGGAGAGGAATTTAAAACCCAATAGTGCAAAATGCATTAAAAATAGATTAACTGTGCCTCTGGGAGTGTCTGCTGCAAATCACCGATGCTATCAACCACCAACCGACTTGGAATCACCACAATTCATTGCTTAAAACATAGAAAAGGTGGCAGGTCCAGAAGGCACCAACCTTTATTTATGCAGGCCAGAAGGCAACAACATAGGGCTCTGTGGAAACAAAGAATCCAGGTAGCCGACCCTGTCTAGAATGGGAAAAGGCTTAGTTGTTGTTGTTTAGTTGTTGTAGTAGAGGCACCAACATAGGCTAGAGTGACAATTTTGAAGCCTGCTTCCTCTCCACATTTTTGTTCTAGGATGTGAGAAAAATATATTTTCGAGCTGTTGGATCTATAACATCGATTATTCAGTTAACTTTTTATCTTTTTTCGTAGTGGGGGAGGAGTCATTAATACGCACACTTTTTCTCTTCAAGGTAGATGCAAATGGATCAGGTGCAAAATCTGAGATTATCTGAATATAAGCTGAAATTTAGTGCCAAATCTGAATAGTGAAGCACATTCACCAATAGTTTCCTTCAAAACCATTATCAAACAAAGCTTCTCGGTCATTTTGGTTGTTACGCATTCAATCGAAGGAATGCCAAAAGAGACCCTTCTCTGACACAAAATGCTGGCTTCATTTATTTTGATCGCCATTGTACTCGATCTTTTATCAAACAGAATTTAACTCCTTGTAATTCTCTTAGTAAATAGAGAAAAACTCAGAAACCTTTGGAAACAGGTCGATCTGAGCCAGGCTAAAGTCAAGTTTGTCGTCTTGCCCTTTTCTCCGAAACCAATTAAGATTTCACAGCAATAACAATATATTACTTTAGGAGTAGCATACCAAAAAAACAACCAAAACCAAGCCTTAAATGGAAATGATTCTCAACCGCTATGGTGCTACAGAGGTGAAAATCCCTAACTAAATCAACACAACCATGTCCACCTCCTAGTGGAACTGGTCCGGCACCTTTCTCTGCTTCTAATACAAAGAAATGCAGTACTGAATCCAGAAATGGGGGCTATAGCTTTGTTTGCTTTTTTTAATGCAAAACGTTGAGCTTAAAAACCATCAAGTGGAATCAGATCAAGCACATTATTTCAAACAATGCAATCCAGACTCGAGCTTTTGTGGACTCAAATTCGAATGCCATTGTAGGAAAATTTGCATTAGAGGGTTCACAGATCCAATCTTGTTGGAATCAAACAACCGGGTTCAACATCCACAAATTGAAGAGTCCTAGAAGGGGGGAAATGGCTTCAAGAAATCTACAACTTCATCTACAAAAGTTTCTTTTGGCAAACTTGAACAGCTGCAATTATTATCAGTAGCACTATAAATAGTAGAGATCTCTTGCAGATCAATCTCTTCCACGTATATGAAACGTTTTTTCTTTCCAGCGAAATCTTTCCAAGCAGTAATTGCATAAACCTTGAAGAAGATTCTCTCTCTCTCTCTCTCTCTCTCTCTCTCTCTCTCTCTCTCTCTCTCTCTCTCTCTCTCTCTCTCTCTCTCTCTCCGGTGTCTGTTTATATCATCAGAGTTGATCATGTCATATGATCAATCTGGAAAACTTCCTCATCCAAACATGCAATTGAACAATTGTCAAGTGATTTTACGGTAACGATACATGCGACTGCACAATTGATAACAGTTTACTTAGGGGGTTGATCAAGTTCTCCCCTTCCTAATGAAAGGATTTTAAGGTAATGATACATGGAGGACAAGTTGACAACTCAATGATAATATCTCAAGCAACCAAAAGAGATAATATGTAAATACCAAGTAAATATATTGTTAAAAACAAGAAAGAGTAAAGGGCATAGATATAGAACAAAAGGAGGTGGGCTAGTTAGTCCGAATCTGATGAATCGGGTTTTGTGGATTGCCGAACGCTTCGGTTGTTTGCATTCTTCGAATTACCGTGGGTAAATGAAGATTCACCTTCAAATGAAATCACTTGTGTTTTTGCTAGCCCCTCTTCCAGCTCTTCTGTGCTGAAGTCGTCTCTTCCACCAAGCTCATCGAAACCAACCTGACAAGTATCATGCAGTGTGATTACAGAAAACAAATTCATGTCTAACTTGAAAAGATGGGATATTGACATAGGAAATCCTCATGCGTACCACGTAATCATCAACTTTGGCATTCTTTATTAGGGACAGTTTTGGTAAAACAACTATTTTGAGCCTTTCAGCCAAGAAGGGGCTCTTTTCTGCATGAATCTTCACAAAACAAGTCTCTACGTGTTGTTTCGCTAGAATATTCATATGCGTGTCCATCACCTGCAGAAAAAGAAACCAAGCAGCGCGTTAAGGGTACGTCGGGATTGAGGTGAACTTGAGGGAAGAAGAATCCAAGGTTACAGTCTAGGTTGTAACCCAACTTCTCATGATTGGATTTGGCAAAGACAATGATAGTTTCGGTCCTCATACAACAACTAAACTCTTTCTTTTCTCATACTAGTTGAAAGCTACATGAAGTTTTTATTTTAATAGAACTCGATCGCGTGCCATGTTTTGCTGCATTTGGGTGCACTTCCGGGTGGTCCAGGTGCACCTAGTGACCATGAACTGCCGCAGCAACGTCTTCAGTTCGTGGCTCGAGCGTTGCAAGTGGGTACAACCCACATTTGTTATGTGACTACCCAGCTACCTAATTCCGTCCAGTGTATACCTACAAAATTAGATCCATATCGAGCTTCTCTAATTACGAATAGGGGTTTGCATCAGTTGGTTCAGTCCAATAACCGAACCGATTTGTGTAGGTACCCGAACGAACAGAATTACTTCAGTACGGTTGGGTTCTATTATTCGGTTTACCTGAATTCTCTCTCTCGCTCTTATATATACGTGTATGTATATATATGTATGTGTATATATACACATATTTATATATATATATATATATATATATATATATATATATATATATATATATATATATATATATATATGTATATGTATAGGTATTATATATATAGGTGTGTGTATGTGTATATATGTGCATATATATATATATATGTATGTATATGTATATATATTATATATTATATATATGTATATACATATGTATATATATATTATATATACCATATATACATACACATATAAACATATTATTTATTTATATTTATATATGTACATATAAATGTATTTATATATATATGTATCCGGTTTTTAAACTTTGAAAACCGAACCGATAAACCAATTTTTTAAAATCCAAATAAAACTGAATCGAATTTCACTGACGGTTCATTTATTCGGTCACACCCGAATAATGCTCAGCCCTAATTACGAACCCGCAAATCCGACACAACAGAAGATTGAATGCACTCTGAAATTCTTCTGGTATGGCAATACAATCGTCAACGCGATTTCAACTGGAGAGAGAGAGAGAGAGAGAGAGAGAGAGAGAGAGAGAGAGATTGGTGTTGTGCACAAGAACTTCCAAAATTAAGATCTTCTCTGAGCAACCTTTACAGAGTAGACAGTAGATTCTGTCCTTTGGAACTCGTCCATAGCGTCGAAACAATCATAGCCATCTTTATTCATAACACATACTGCAGCCTAAGCATCAAGCAAGCCTCTCTCTCTCTAAGAGACACAGACACACCCACAAGCGAACACAACACTGTGACACACATATAATTGCAAGTTATATATCGATCTTAAGGACACTTGGGTGTGCCTCGGTCACTCTTTTTGTCCCTATAGCAAGGGCACTCGTCCTTGCGGCCGTAAGTGCCAGAGGGAACACACTTGCATTCTCTACAGCATATCCCACAATACTTCAAGCAACGATCCTTGACTGCTGCCTTGGAGCACCTCATTCTGCACTTCCAGTCACAAAACCCTACAAAACACACACAAACACAACAACAATAACAGCAGAATTACAGACTCACTTAATACAGAACAAATGAGCAGCAAAAATGATCAGAAGTACGCACCACCAGCCATTGACTGTTGCAGGGATGAAGACAAGCAGAACACGACAATTAGGAGAATGGCAACTGTAGAAATCCTCATATTTCTCTGTGTGAGAGAGAGAAAGAGAAGGAAAGAATATAAACAACTCCAAGGTACGAAGAAAGAGAGGCAATTTATAGAGAGTGGAGAAGGGCAGCTATCTTGCTAGCGGACAGTGTATGTGTGACCACCATCAATTGACAGAGAATATATGGTATCAAGGATATGATGCGCGCCAAGCTTGTTGGTTGTGATCTTCATTATTACTTCATTGCTATATATACAGAAATGAGAGAGAGAGAGAGAGAGAGAGAGAGAGAGAGAGAGAGAGAGAGAGAGAGAGAGAGAGACCGGTGCACGTGAAGGAATCAATGGCTATGTTGATGCAGCAGGGAAGAAACTTCACCTCCCTCGTCCTTTCTCTGCAACTAGTTCGCATTGGCAATCATGGTGTCGGTGGCCACGCTTCATGGATCTAATTTTCTAAATATGGGTCGGTCCGGGTTCAGGTTGGTCTTCTCATAGTACTTAAGATATGGGACTCAAAGCCATGTCCCATGTCCCAAACTAATTTGGATCATCCCCAGTAAAAGCACACATAGTGGTGGAAATGGGGAGGCCCAACCCAAGTATCACCTACCTTTCTGCCTTTACCTATATTTCCAAAGACGCAATATTGACCAACTACTCTCGTGTTGGAACTAGAAACTTCTACAAGCTGTAGGCTGAATCGTGTTATTACCCACTTGTCATCTTAACGAAGTTACTGGTAGGGCTCGTAAATGAACCAAACCGCTCATGGTTGGGCCCGGTTCAACCTGTGATGAGCATGTTCATGTTCGGTTAATGATCTACACGAGCCTAGTACGAGAGGATCCTTATGAAGCTTTTTGAGCCAACAAGAACACTGGTTAATTTCGTTAATTTTCCATTTTTGTGTGAGGGGCGTCCATCTCCGCTCAATGTAGATCTTTATGTGTAATAGACATAGCCGGCGGTTCAAACCTCCGGTTTTGGTTTTTTTTAAAACTAGAAACTGGGACCTCGACATGGTTCTAATCTAAGTTTCAGTTTCAGTTCTGATTTGAGTCTTAAACTGCCTCAACTAAGAAAAAATCATTAAAAATATTGAAACTTGTTTGGAGAAAAAAAATATGGAACTACCGTTTTGAAACTGCAAGTTCGGGTTCTGGTTTCATGGAGGGCAGAACAAGAACCAAACCAAATAGTCCCTGATTCTTAGTTCAGTTTAACCACTTTCTGTCAAACTGCTTCTTGGCTTGGTTCTGTTCCAGTTGGAACCGTCGAGCCAGTTCCAAACCGACCGTAATTGTCATAATAATGATGTGAAACCTGGACCAACAAGAAGTTCGTTTAAGTTATTCATCCAATGCATGTTAGAAATAGTTTTTTTTGCATGTGACTATGAAGTATTTGATGAATGCTTAAAAGTTATATATGACTGATGTTTTTGACATGGTTCAAAATCCTGTTTGGTTTAAATGGATCTAAATAAGATTGTATGAATCCACATTGAGTTTTAAGCCATCTTAGGGGTTGTTCTGAGTCATATTCAGATGTGGTGGCCTGAAGCATCGAGCTGGTAATAGAATGAAATTTAATTGGGATGTTTTTCTTAGTGATTTAGGCAAGAAAACAAGTGATTTTAGATTAAAAGAGTTGGATATAGGGTCTTTACTGAAGATATGGTTAGGGCATTGTGTTCATTTTAGAGTTGTTTGGACTTTGGTTTGCATTCGGTTTGAATCTTTGCTTTTCTTCTTGAATAGTCTACAAATCAGTAATGATTTTGTGTATGTTTAACTTTAGAACAAAACTATGTGGAGAGGATTTGTTTGGACTGTGGGGCTGTCATGATGGATTTGAAGGTCATTTGATTTATGCGGATATATTCATTCATTAGAATGCATGTTGGAGATAGTTTTTCATTTTCTTTGTGATGCATGTGATTATAAAATATTTCATGGATGCTTATAAATTATAAATGATTGATGTTTGGGTTGTATTTAAACTATTTATCATTAAGATTGAGCATGACGTGTAAGCTTGAGTATGAGTGAAATATTATAGTCAAATCAACCTTCTTTGCGGCAATATGATATATCATCCACCTCTCCACCTCTATCGAGAGGTGGATGGGTGTTTCGAGTCGTGTTCGTGTTCGTGTATTAGGTGAAAACATGAATGTACGTAGAGTCGATTTTCTCGCCATGCATTCGCATCCTTGCCTTCTCTCGTCTTCACAAGGCGTAGCAAAAGCTGCGTATTGTCTAGTAGCTCGGTGGCTTTTCTTGTTTGACAGACCCGAGAACATCCACCGGTTAGAGCATATGGCTTCACGGGAACACAAAGTTTATGCTTGTGATCAGCACCGTGCAGACAGTTGCTGCTATTGTTTTTCATTTTGGTACAATTGGGAGGCCACTTGAGCTGTTGCTCTGTGGTATGGAACTCGTGATCTTTCTACTCGTCAGCAAGGTTAGCTATTGCTCTCTGTTTTGCAGCTACTGGTATTGAGGAAGAAAGTTGGAAGGCATTTGCTCTCTTTTGCTTTGTTAAACTGTGTTTCTTAGCGGTGGCGAATCTACATTGAGCTAAAAGGACGTCCGGCTAAAGAGCTGTGGCTTTCGGTTGATTTCGTGAGCTGTACTGTAATACATGGTTCTCCACACCTTATGTCATTTGCCTTGCCTTAAAAAGAATTTCTAAAACTATGGTAAAATCCATTGTATGTGAAGCTTTTAAGACAAATATGTAGTCTGATATTCTTCCCGACTCCTTCAAGCTTCAAGTCTTGGTTCGATTTCTCCATCTTCACACAAGGCTACCACCATGACGAAATCCTGAAATTCCTGGATATATTCTGCAATTCCCAAATTCAAGCACCCAAAAAATTTGCTGATTCACATTAAGTTCGTCCCCCCATTCCAAAGAAGTTGCTAGTGGTGGGCCAACCAGTTTCATGAGCAGTGGCGGACTGAGGAAATTTTTTAAGATTTTTTTTTGGTGTGATGCTCCCTTTTATTTTAAGTAAGATATACTTATATTTCACATTCATAAAACACTATATTTTTTTCTAAATACAATGGCGAACTCAAGAATTCTTTTGTTTTTCTATTGAAGTATATGCCCCACTTCATCCTAAAATGGGTCCGCCAAGTCGGCTCATATGTACACCCAAAGTATGAACACACAAGATTTTGCATGAAGCGAAATCAGGCAGTGTCTGACCCTAAGACTTCTATCTACCTGTGCAAGAAATAAACAAGAAACAGTTTGTTGGTAGCAATAATTTTCGTGCTTTAAAATCTGCCATGGCCTCTGAAATTAGGGGTGCAAGTGAGCCAAGCTGCTCATGAGCTACTCGGGCTGGATTCCGAGGAAATTCAAACTCAACTTGCTAATACTAGGCTCAAGAAGCTCATTACTAATTCACTAGTTCAGTCAAGCTGGGTTGAATTCAAGCTGACTGAGCTTATTAGCCTCATTAACCGAGTCAATCTTTGTTGAAATGAGCTCAAAGGAGCGTAGTGAGCCGAGCCTGAGTTGTTCGAACTAAGTCAAGTTCGAGCTTGAGCTATCTCCCAATAACCAGCTCGGGGCATAGTTCTAACTGCGATTAACGCTGCACTTGCATCTAATTCTTTCATAAACAATGTTGGCGTGGTTGGAAAACTTGCTTTTTGGTGATCATAAATAGACCAAACCTGGCTTAGATCCAGGCATTACCGAAACCGTCTCCTTAATCAGAATTAGACTCGAACGGAAAAAGTAATGACCATATTCAAATTTTAACTTTCTTAACGATATAAAATGGATCTAGCTAACTGGATCCGAATACAGGTCCAAGTTCTTTATGTAACCGATAATATAAATTAACACTAAAACGGATGCCATGCAACGAAGTTGACAGGTGAATGGCAATTCACGCAGGGAAAATGGATCCTATCATCTGATACAGGATGGTGAGTATTGTGCACTGGACATAGTTGGGTAGAAGCATAAGATCTAAAGCCGATCCAACTCCAACGTATAACTCAACCTCCGTGTCTCAGTGTGTGTTATCAAAATCAAATGTTAATAAAGAGAGAGAGAGAGAGAGAGAGAGAGAGAGAGAGAGAGAGAGAGAGAAAGAGAGAGAGAGAGAGAGACAAATGCACGCGCACGCACGAATACGGAGGTTGGGCCATTCGTATATATATATATATATATATATAAAGCCCTCTCTTTCTATACACACACATAAATGCAATATGGGCTTTTCCCATCTTAAAAACCATCTTTCTACCAAAGAACCAATTTAAGTTGCACCCAGCGCTAGCGCAACTGGCAGGGCGCTCTGTCGTCGTTGTTGTTTGATGAAGGGGCCTTGGACTACAGTCCCTTCCCTTTTCAAACGTGGCCCTCTTTGTACTATGAAAATAGGGTCCCTAGCCCCACTTTTGCACACAAAAAATGGGCCACCTTCGCGACGGACTGTTGGAACTGGGCATGCAGTACCTGTAAATTGTTATCAAACAGCTCCTTAGTGCCTGCAGGTCTCAATATCGTGGCTGCCTTCGGGACTTGTTTCCTTTTTGTTCGAGCTTCAACATCATGTGGAAGCAGATCAGGCGCAAACCCAGTATTGTTGGATATTGGATCTTTTATATATATACACACATATATATACATATTTATACATACATGTACATATATGTAGACACCCAAAATTTTCTTTTAAAATTCTTACCTTTTTAGGAAAGTGGCCATTTTAGCAATTTTAGGGTTTTTGAAGGAAAAAGGCACTAAACGAGTTTGTTTTGGTACCAAAATTTTATGAAAACTTTAAAATGATGAAAGAATGCTTTCCTTTCTAAAAATTTCGAATTTTGACAAAATTGGGTAAAATGACGATTTTGCCCTTAGCACTGGAAAAGCAGGATTTCGTTTCCTTAAAAGATTTATAACAAAAGGTATGTTGAAAGCTTGCCTTTTGAAAAGATACAAGTATCAAAAACACAAGTTGACACCTAAAAAGGACGGTGGACGCCCAGAAAGGGAAAACGGGCATTAAAAAGGGAAAGTGAGCTTCCTAGAAAGAAAAGCTCACATTTGGAAAGAAATCAATTTCTAGAGGGTAAGGTCGGTAATATCAAAAGAAAGGAAAGGTGGAAGCAAGAACGAAAGCCTTCGAAAACGAAGGTTTGGTATCAAACGCCTTTCGTAACGTGTTTACTTTATGTTTGGGTATCGAGGTAATTAGTATTGATATACATCAATTTGCATCGTCATTTGTTACTGGTATGCTATTGATATGTTATGATAAGAGCAATTTTAATATCCCAACACTCGTGGAAAGGATTGAATGAGCATGAAAGTTGATTTTCAAAAATGTAACATGGGCTTAATTCAAATATGTTCCTAATAGGTAAGTATGTAACATCATTTGCATTTACTGCTAGACTATCTTAGTAGTGTTCATCTGCATTTCAAAGCTTCAGTTCAGATGTTCCATGAATGAGGTTGGAACCATATTGGAGGGAAGGCTGTCTACTTGACAATGAGAGGGTGAGCCATACGCTAAGTTAGTTGATAGAGGATATGCAGTAAGATTTGCCTTTGCTGCATCACTTTTTGAAGATCCCTCTGAAGCAATTTTTTGGTTACAATTGCCTTATTTTCTTTCCCTCCTCAAAAGGAAATTGATTGAGAAATCTACTCAGAAAACTGAATCGTTTATGTCCATTCAAGAGCATAGAGACACAACCATGTCT